>CAUYRT010082193.1:0-17207 GCA_963574885.1 Lepilemur ruficaudatus
GAAGGCCACACACAGAAGTAATTCCTATATCAGGTATTTCCTTGAGTGTTAAGTATTAGCAATCATGTTGTAAGTCCTATGTGTAAGTTAAGCGCACCACAACCACCTCACTATGATTTGGTGACAATTTGACATTCACAATGCTTCTATTAACTTTCACCTTTTCAGTTTTCCAAAATCATGTAGTGCCTGTTCTTGTTACGATTTTTAGTGGGGCTTGGATTCAAATGCTTTCATGATGTTATAGCAGAAGATAAATTTTTATTTTCCAATTTACATTGTTTCCTTAAATATCAAGAATAATGAATAAACTTTGATTTTAAAATCACCAGGTGGTGCTTGATATATTAAGTGGAAGAACATTTATTACAATTAAGGAGGAAAATTTTTTCATGTAATTCATATAGCACCTAGGATATTTAGATATTTTGTTTTAAGTGGCTTAAGTGCAAAGATATTTTATCTATTGTTTTCAAAACTTTTAAAATTTATTTTTAGCAAGAAAACGTTTTAAACAATGTTACCTGCACTCCTCCAATTCATAAAAGCAGAGTTGCTCTAATTAAAGGTACTCCTGATTAAGCTGTGGCTTTAAGAACAGTTTGAAAGCCACATTGCTTTTAAGTGACATACAACAGCAGGTGCAGTGGAAGGATAGACTGACCTCTAGTTTGGTTTGACTGGAGCTGTACGCTTAACTAATATAAGGTTACCCAAAAATAACGGTACCTATTGGGATAGCCTTTATTTGTGTGTTGGCAACAATTTATAATGCTTCCACATACTCTTAATTAGGTCCCCTGTGTATGTGACCTTCACTTACATGCCAACTTAGAAGGGAATCAATACACAGCCTTATTCTCATTAGCACTATACCAAAACCATCCAAACTATCATACTTTACATCATCAAACCCAAGCTTTGTAATACCTTGAATGACACTGACTATGTAAAACTGGCAGTGATGTAGAATAAAGATGACTAATATAAGTCACCATGAAGAACTTTTTTGGGAAGTACAAATTCAATTAAGATCGAGTACCTCTATAAAGACCATGAAGATCTGAAGATAAGCCTGCCCCGGAGGACTTGGAACAGGCTAGTACACAAACAGCGCGCAAAGTTTATGCAGCTTATATTGTCATTTATGTCTGGACACAGAGAAGAAATTCTGACGTAGGGAAAGAAATCCTGGAGAAGAAATTACTGTCTGGCTTCCTGAGAAATGAGAGCTCTACACTTTGCCCTTGCGAACAAAGTACAAAGGACTTTTCAACTTTACCACCACCACCACCAACCAAACACACCTGATAATCAGAGAAACCCTGGGCATCATCTAACATAAGCCTCTCATCCTAGAGTTCGAAGGAACTTAAGCCCGAGCTAGAAGTGCGCGTGCCTACTATTATCACAAGGGCAAATCAGTGGCAGAACAGTTCTCGGCCAGTTCGGTGCCCTCCCACTTGATGAATCAGTCATTAAGACAAGCCCTTCGTGCTTCCTCCCCTCCCTCAGCTGCTTCCTTAAGACTAAAGACCGTAACCTGCCTATCTTATCCCGGCCCAGAGAGTCGACCCTCGGAACAGGCTTGCCCTCATCTTCGCGACTCGCCCCGTCCTGCCGAGTCCAGCACATTAGGGACCAGTCGTTTGGAGCCCACCCTACTCAGAGTTTCAGTCCCCCACGGTTTCCACTCTTCTAGGCAGAAGGGCGACCTCGGAAGTGACGTAAGGGAAGCGGAAGTGCTGTCGCGGTGCAGAGTTCCTGTTGTTTGAGGCGGGGGGGTGGGGGGTGGCCACTTGGTGTGCGATTGTGTGGGGCGGCCTAGGGCAGCCCTGGAGTGGCTGACCCTCTGCCTGCAGGGACGGGAGTCTCGAGGCGGCCGTCATGGCGGTGTCGGAGAGCCAGCTCAAGAAAATGGTGTCCAAGGTGAGGCTGCGACGCGCTCACTTCCCGAGCGCACCCACTGCTCCCTTCCGCGCCCGGCCCGGCCCGGCCCGGTCCAGTCCAGCTGTCCTCCCGGGCAAGCGGAAAGCCCCTGCGCGGTCTTCAGCCGCCTGCGTGGCCCTTCTCCCCGAGGCTCCTGTCGCCTTGTGCTGGAATCCCTGTTACCGGGACAGGGAAGGTGGGAGGCGGCTACAGTCAACAAAGGCGCGGAGCGAGGCCGCCTGCCACCTGCGGCCGCCCGCCCTCCTCTCTTCTGGAGAGTTTGGATGTGCCTGTGGGGCAGTATAGTTCTAAGTTTTTATAAACACAAAGAGGGGGTTGTAATTAGTTCTTGATCTGAGGCAATCCTCCTCCACTCCTGTCCTAACCTAGGGATCCTCTTCGCCCTTCCCTTGCCGGCTCCCGGAAATTGTGGCCTTTTCAGTTTTGTATTCCCTACGCAGCTCAACACCCGACCCTTGGGAAATCAGTAACTGTTGGTTGAATTGGCTCAATTATAAGTAAAAACGTCTGGAGAAGCTGAAGCTAAAATGTCAGTTCCTCTCTACCCCAGTTGAATTAAATAGAATTCCATTACTATTTGAGGGACTTGCTAAGAGTAACTGCTATTAAGTGTATGCTTCTCATAACGCGCATTTATTTGCTTTGAGTTTAATTTACAATCTTAACAGCTCAGGACCGGTGTATTTTTTTGTTTTTTTTTTTAAAAAGCAGGCATTTTGTATTTTAAAGCCGTGATTTGTTTTGTAATTACTTAAAACGTGGCACCTGACACCAGAGTGGAATGGCTTTTGTTATGTTTTGTAATTTACCAAACCTTATTAGAATAAAATACATGTAACGTGATTTGAGAGTTGAGACTTCTCCAGTTCCGCATGTTAGCTTTGGATACTTTTGTCAATGTAGCAATCCACAGTTTAAACGGTTTTTAACTTCTGATAAAACACACCGTTATGTATAAAACTTTTTTTATATACACTTTCGTAAGTAAAATCGTCCCTATAGTCCTTGATTGAAGAGCGAATAATCTCTAAAGAGAAAGTGACAGTTTTCAAAAGAAAGTCTCTCTTGGTTGTCTAACCATATCTTCTAGGCGTCTTCATCTTTTGATAAAATAGTTATCCTTAATTATACAGGAGGTTTTGGGGAGCTGTAGAAGATTGTGACCCAGGTAAAGGTCTATGTTATAACATTTTTATATCAGTTTTTGAAAAAAACAGCATATTGTTTTACGTACTACGTAATTGAAGAGTATCTGCTCCATGACATCTTTGATCTTTAAATTGATACCGTAATCACTAAGATTTATTACTCAATGCATATGTATTTATATAAAGGACAAGAATATCCAAATATTTATTTATTTTTCAAATCCTTACTAAGCGTCCTCTAGATCAGTGGTCCACAACGTTTCTGGCACCAGGGACCGGTTTTTTGGAAGACAGTGGCAGCGAGAGGGAAGCTCAGGCAGCGATGCCAGCAATGGGGAGCGTTTGTAAATTCAGATGAAGCTCCACTCGCCCGCTGGCACACCCAGTTCTTAAGTTTCATGGAAGACAATTTTTCCACGGGCGGGGCAGGGTAGGTGGAGCTCAGGCGGTGATGCGCACGGGTTCCTAATAGGCCACGGACTGGTAGGGACCGCGACTCTAGAGGAACCTGGCATCAAAGGCTAAGGCATCTTTAGAAGATATTTTATTCTTCCACCTTCCTTTCCCACCACTCAACCTCTTTTTACCCTAAAAACAAAAAAGGAGATAGTGAGGAGGTGGGAGAGGGCATCCTACCATCTTTTGGTTTTTCTCCCAGGATCTGGGAAACTAAGACTCTTTTACGTGATTATGACAGTTCTGAGCAGCAGAATCTCTTCTCTGCAGCCTGTGAAGAGATAGGATAAGAACAGGAAGTAGGATCATAGGAGCAGTTTGTGGTGTTCCTTCCTCTTAAGGGAGGTCTAGCTGGGAGTGTTATCCTCTCTTTTGGGTGTAGTCTGATGTAGACATTGTTAGCCAGGACCCTGGACGCGTGGTAGGGGTGAAGATCATTGTCCTTTACTCTTAATATGATTGTGGGATCTCCACACTTGTCGTGGTACCCTGGGCCACTTGCCTTGATTTATGTTTTTTTATATATATATATTATTACTGATGATTTTTTCCTTTGAGCATTATCTTCCAACTTAAACATACCTTTTAGTTTAACACTCTTCTCTGTCATCATTTTAACAAATAACAGAAGTATATTAATACTATGTTAGTCAATCTTTCTTTACACAAATAACTTTCCACTTCAGATTTTCCATATAGATTACCACCTGTATTCTTACATAGTATATCTAGAATTTTTCTATAGGTGGAGTCACTGCTAAATGGGTAGAAGAGAGCTGACCCATTAAAGATTGCTATACACCTCACACTGTTTTAGGTTCTAGAGCTACAGCAGTGAACAATCAGACAAACTCTATGCTTCTGGAATTAAAAAATCTCATAGAAGGCAGTAAACAATTAAGTACATTAGGTAGTATGTTAGAAAGGGGTAAGTGCTTTAGAGAAAAGTAAAGCAGGAAAGAAAATTGGAGTGGGGAGTGGTAAAATAGGATGAGTCCCAGTTTTACATCAGATAGTAAAAGAACGTCTTTCTGAAAAGAGCTATTTGAACTCATCTGGAAGAGGAGAAGAAACAACCTCTGGAATAATCTGGGTTGAGAACATTCCAGGAAGAAGGAAAAAAATGGAAAGGCTGTGAAAACAAGTTTGTTGTACATGATAGTGGTACAACAAAGGAGGGCTAGGGTGACCAGGCTGGAGTGAGCAAGGCAGAAGTGTTGGTGTGGGCCTAGACGTTGAGCATCTGTGGTGTGGGAGATTCTGGAAGGCCTTACAGGCCATTGTAAGGACTTTGGCATTTACTTGAGGTATGATGGGAAGCCATTGCTCTGTTTTAACTGTTCACGGTATTACTCTAGCTGCTGTGTTGAGACTAGACTGTAGGGGGCTAACAGTGGAGGCACAGATAGCATAAGAAGGGTCTTGCGATCATCTAGATGAGAGGTGTTGGTGGCTTAGACCAGTATTGTAGCTCTGGAGATAGTGAGAAGTGATCAGATTCTGGATATAATTTGAAGGTAAAGCTAACAGGATTTTCTGACATACTTGCTGTGGATATGAAGAAAAGTGGCATCAAGGATACCTTTAAGGCTTTTGGCCTGAGCAGCTGGAAGGATGTGTGTGTGTGTGTGTGTGTGTGTGTAAGACATTAGGAGCAGTAAATTTAGAGGGAAGATAAGGAGTTCAGTTTTGGTCACGTTCAATTTGACATTCCTTAGAAATCCAAGTGGAAATGTCAAATTGGTAATCGGATATACATTTTCTGGAATTCAGAGAAAAGATTCAGACTGGAAAATTTTAATTGGGAGTTATCAACATATAAATTGTATTTAAAACCATGAGAGATCATCAAAGGAGTGAGTTTAGATAGAGAAGAGGACCAAGGACAGAGCCCTGGGGCTCAATAATAATTGGTTAGAAGAAGAGAAAAACCCAGCAAAGAGAATGAGAAGGCACAGCCACAGACAGGAGGAACACAAGTGTTGATGTCCTGGAAATCAAATGAGGAACTTTTTTGAGGTTGTTTTTTGTCTAGCCTCGCTCTGTCACTACAGTGCAGTGGCTTAATCATAGCTCACTGTAATGTAACCTCAAATTCCCAGGTTCAAGGATCCTCCTGCTTCAGCCTTCCAAATAGCTGGGACTAAAGGTGCGCGCCAGCACACCTGGCTAATTTTTACATTTTTTTGTAGAGATGGGATGTCGCTTGTTGCCCAGGCTGGTCTTCACCTCCTGGCCTCAAGCGATCCTCCTGCCTCAGCCTCCCCAAGTGCTGGGATTATAGGTGTGAGCCATTGTGCCTGGCCAAGAATGTGTTTTAAGAAAAAGATTCAATTTGGTCAAATACTGCTGATAGGTTAAGTAAGATGAAGACTGGCCATTGCATTACTATGTGGCAGTTATTGGTGACTTTGATAAGCAATTTCAGTGAAGTGATGGGTACAAAGGCCTATTTGGAGTGGGTTTGAAGAGAATGGTGTAAACATTGAGTCTCAGCGGTTGCTAACATCACCCAGATATTTCGTGCTTTCTGATGGAAAAATATCATATGTGAAATGATCTTGCCAAAGAGGGAGGAGGAAAAAATATTAAAATGTTTTTTCAAATCATGAAGAATGTCATAACTTCTAGATCCAACTACTTATTCACAGGAACATATATATTAAACTATGCCCCCTAAGGCATAGTTTAATATATAGGCATCCCTAAGGGGATGCAGTTACCAAATTCCAAGCCATGGGAGCCTCTTTAGGACAAATGAACAGATTTCTTCAAAAAATAAATTCCAAGAGGTTAAAATAAAGATGAGCCCATCAGTTGAGTGTTTGTCAGCTCAAATTAGATGATAAAATGTGGTATATCCAAATAATGAATATTATTCAGCAGTAAAAAGTTGTGAAATCCTGATGCCACAACATAGATGAACCTGGAAAACATGCTTAGTGAAAGAAATTAGTCATAAAGGAGCACATATTGTATGAATAGGCAAATCTGTAGAGACAGTAGATCAGTGGTAGGGTGAAGGCAGGGGTGGTTGGAATGGGGGTGATTGCTAAAAGGTATGGGTTTCTTTTTGGGATAATGAAAACGTTCTAAAATTGATTGTGGTGGTTGCACAGCTATGAATGTACTGAAAACCATTGAACTGTACCCTTTAAATGTATGAATATAAATTATATCTCAACAAAACTATAAAAAAGAGCAAGAAAATTTATAAAAGAGGAAGCCATTTTAACAAATGCAATGTGTGAACTTTCCTTGGATCCTGATTCAAACTAAAAAAAATGTATGACATGAGACTGGATATTTAAAGATATTAAGGAAATAGTGATTATTTTAGTGTGATAGTATTGTGAGTTTTTAAAGTTCTTTTAATGATAGATACTGAGATATTTATGTGTGATAGAATGTAATGAATTTGTTTCAGAATAATACAAGAGGAGGGAAAAGTGAATGAAGTTATAGAATAAATAAAATTGGCTGAGTTGATTATTATTCAAGTTGCATATAGGTTGTTCATTATACCATTCCATCTACTTTTAGATATGTTTGAAATTTTCCATAATAAGTTTTAAGAAGAGCATAGGAAGAGAGCAATCAAAGGCAGCAAATGTAGGCAGCTTTGTGGTGGTAGCTAGAGGGGCAGGGGAGTTCAGGAACAGGTTTGTTTGTGTAAATAAGATGGAGAAAAATAAGAATATGTTTGTATGCTAATAGGACTAATCCCATAGTATGGAAAAATCGGTGCTGGAGGACAAAAGAGGACAAGAAATTCTGAAGAGATACCTTTGAATAGACTGGGATTTTATTCCCTAATTTTTCTTGTTTTTTCTTCCTTATTGTCTATCACTGTCTTTTTATGTTGGTTTCTTTGGCTTTATATTCTGATTCTTCTATTGAATGTTTTGTTTTTGCCTTCACATTTTTTATATCCATGAGTTTTTTCTTCTTTGAATGTTCGTTTCATGGTTACAGTATCATTATTTTCTTTGAAGTTATGAATGCTAATTCTTTTAGAAATTTTCTTCTGTTCCTTACATAACCTGTTACTTGTTAGTTCGTTCTTTTCTGTTTATTTTTTCCTCTAGCTTGTGTATTGGAGTCTTTCTTGTTGGAATAGCTGACTGCTCCTTTTGAAGAGAAAAGCACTAACAGCTGATAGAAAGGTTTGTGCATGGATGGAGCTTGTCAACTAGTGAGCTTCAGTGTATTGTGATCAGATGAGGGTCCGTGATTTGCTTATTGCCTGCCAGGAGTGTGTAAGCCAGGTTACTAGTTCTCCTGGCATGGAATAGTACAAGGTGGGGTGAAAAACACAATACAGCAAATGATACATAACAAAATAGTTGATATTGACAATGAATGCTGCAGTTTGATGGGAAGGGAGAGATAATTACAGGCTAACAGGAAGTCTGGAGAAGGATTCATTAAGAAGAGGGAGAGAGTTGTAGGCTAGGTCTTCAAGAATGATTGCTATTTGAGGCTGGAAACTGTGGCTCACACCAGTCATACCAGTGCTTTGGGAAGCTGAGGTTGGAGGATTGCTGGAGGCCACGTGTTCAAAACCAGCCTGGGCAACATAGTAAGACCCAGTCTGTACAAAAAATTTTTTAAATTAGCTGAACATGGTGGCGCATGTCTGTAGTGCTAGCTGTTTAGTTAGCTAGGATCAAACTACTGCACTCCAGCCCGGGTGACAGAGCAAGACTCTATCTTTAAAAAAATAAAAAATACACTGAAACTTATTTTTTAAAAAAATATTTGATTTGGTGGTGGGCCTTTTCAGTTGGACAGAAGAGCTAAAATGGAGGTGAGTAGCTTAAGTAAAGAGTTCAAATAGGTGGCAGGAGAGAAAGCTATTGAAGTTCTTTCCAGCTTTCACTAATGATAAGGATTAGTGAACCACTATATTTTTAAGAAGAGTGGTATAAAGAACATAAGATTTTAGGAAAATTAATCTAGCAGTAAAATACGTGCGTTGGTTTTAAACTAAATTCTTATGTGATTTTGCTTTTCAGTACAAATACAGAGACCTAACTGTACGTGAAACTGTCAATGTTATTACTCTATACAAAGATCTCAAACCTGTATTGGATTTATATGGTGAGTTTATGCAATAAAAATACTAATTACTGTACTTTGAGTTTACTCTTTTTGTTAATGATTATAGTTTTTCCATTTTCCTTTTAAGTTTATTGGTTTTTTCAATTGTAGGACTGAACCTCCAACTAATAAAAATGTTGGTGGATAGGAAATTGTAAGCTCTAGTAGTAACAGCGTATATTTCTTTAGTTCTTTCAAGTTTTTTAAAAAAATATTCTAATATAGAACTATGCACATTTACACCCAGGGGGAGATGTTAAAAATAGTTTAGTCCATTCCCCAAAGTGTTGTCCCTAGATCCCTGTTGTGAAGAATGTTGTTGGGGTGGGGAGAGGAGAGAGAATTCCGTGGTTAAGTTTGAACACTTATGAATTAAAATTAAATGGGATTCATTGCACCGAGATTCTCAGAGCCTTAATATGCTAATGTGTTATATATCATCAAGAGGAGACAGAATATACTGTACAGTATATTCTAAGGTTATTTAACTATTGAATCCCCCTCCCTCGATAACATCTATTTGTAGTCTCAGAAACATATTTGGAAAACTATACTATGGACTGTCCCTTTCATTTTATAAATGAGGAAAATATTTTTTACTGTGGTCTTTAATTCTGTAGGGTTGGTGGGTGGCAGTTTGTCTCTACTTTTTACTGAGACAGAATGAAGTTGGGATTTATATATGAAATGACAACACCTGGACTTTTCCTTCTTTTAAAATAACCTTTTCTGTCCCCACCTAATCCTAACATAATTTCTTCAACCCTGTCTCCTTGAAAACACCTAATGTGCCAGGGCCAAGGGAAAACCCATGCTGCTTCCTATCCATTATGAGACCTTTAGCTCTGAAGGCAAGGAACTGAATTTTGTAGCTAAGACTTTGTAAATTTCACTCACCCCTATGGCTTTGAAAACATTAGGAACCTGGTGAAGAGAGGTGGGAGGCAACAGAGGGGCAATCAGTTCTGTATTTTCTGGACAATAAAGACATGAACCCAAAGTCCTCTTCAAAACCTAGGGCACAATTCCCCCTCATTTTGACCCACCTTATTTCTGTCCACATACTGTACTATGGTATTTTGAACTGCAAAATACTTCATGTTATCAAAATTAAAGTTTTAAAATGGTTTCTATGGAGAGAAAAATGACTGGGGCTAGAACTTTAAGTGTCTCGCTTTTATTGCATATAAAAGAATAAATATATTGATTAAAACTGACAGACTCCAACATCATCAAACATATCTTGTATAGCTTTATAATAGCTTCATATGGCAGGAACAAGTGTAAACCACTGTTATCAAAATGCTTTTAGATGGCCAGGTGCGGTGGTTCATGCCTGTAATCCTAGCACTTTGGGAGGCCAACGCGGGAGGATTGCTTGAGGCCAGGAGTTTGAGACCAGCCTGAGCAAGAGCAAGACTCCATCTCTACAAAAAATAAAAATTAGCTGGGCGTGGTGGCATGCACCTGTAGTCTCAGCTCCTCAGGATGCTCAGGCAGCAGGATCTCTTCAACCCAGGAATTTGAGGTTGCAGTGAGCTATGATGATGCCAGTGCACTCTAGCCTGGGTGACAGAGTGAGACCTTGTCTCAACAACAACAAAAATGCTTTTAGAGTAAACAAAGTCCCAAATTTATATAAGGTATTTTTTTTTAAAAATGCACAAAATCAGAATAAATTGTAGTACAGTTTATATTTGTTAATGATAGTAAAAGAACCCAGGTCAACAATTATACTCATGTGTCACTTAACAACACGGATGTGGTCTGAAAAACTGCATCTTAGGTGATTTCATCATTGTGAGGACATCGTACATAGAGTGTATAATACTTACATAAACCTAGATGGTATAGCCTACAATACACCTAGGCTGTACAGCATGTTACTGTACTGAGTAGTGCAGGCAGTTGTAACACGATGGTGTTTGTGTATCTAAACATAGAAAAGATACAGTAAACAATGCTATTATAATCTTATGGGACTACTGTCACATTTGCAATCTGTAATTGACTAAAACGTCATTATGCTGTGCATGACTGTAGTTCTGTGTTCTAGTACTGCACATTACAGCCTTTTTCCCTAGGTGATACAATGTTAATTCCAAATCATTGTTACAAATAATAGCAGTCCAGGTAATACAAAGTATGTGCCTTGATTAAATTGATTGCTCAATTAATTAGGGCACATTTTAAATTACAGAATTAAGTAGGCAATTATTTTAATTGTGTATTAGGGCACATATACAATTATAGATCAATTATAGATAGAAAAAGTGTGTGGCATGAGAGATTGATGTTAAAAGAAAATGTCTGTCATTAACTATGAAAACTTTTCTTTTTTTATTTTTAATACTAACTACTCAGGAGGCTGAGGTAGGAGGATCGCTTGAGCCCAGGAGTTTGAGTCCAGACTGGGCAATGTAACAAGACCCCCATCTCTAAAAAATAAAAATAAAAAATTGTGGTTTAGTATTACATTGGGATTGAGAATGACAGTGGGGATAAAAATCCGGGGATTTCAAAAATATGATGATATTCAGTTAACATTTAGTGTGGTGTCGTTTGATAGTGATTTTTAAATAGTTTTATAATCATGTTAGTTGGGAACCAGGAGCTCATATATACTGGAATTGTAGCACTCACATTCATTTTTCCAAGTACTGCAGTCATGTACCATATAACATTTGGGTCAGTGACAGTATGTATGATGCTGGTCCCATAACATTATAATAGAGCTGAAAATCTGTCACCTAGTGACATATATAGCTGTCATAACATTGTATGGCAATGCATTACCTTTTCTATGTTTATATGCACAAATACTTATCATTGTATTATAACAGCCTACAGTATTCACTGTGGTAACATAGAACAGGTTTGTAGCCTAGGAGCAACAGGCTGAACCATATAGTCTCAGTATGACTGTAATTAAAGCATCTTTTCTGTACTCATTCAAAAGCTGATCCCATTGAGCGAATCAACAAAGTATTCTTTGTTATTAGGCAGAATGGATGGTACATTAATAAATTGGCCCCTTTCAAGGATAATAATGACTTTTAACCAATGTTTCTGAAAGAATAATTTACATGGGAGCCTCTCTAAAAATGCTTATGATTAAATCACTGTTTTCCTTTCAGTTTTTAATGATGGCAGTTCCAGGGAATTAATGAACCTCACTGGAACAATTCCTGTGCCTTATAGAGGTAAATGTCTTGTGTTATTCATGTTTCCATTATAGATGCATTTTGATTACATAATAAATAAGTTGCCAAAGAGTTACAAGTAAATTAAACCTACTCTTATCATGGCTTTTTCGTGATAATATAGAGATTTTTACTTCTAACTGAACTTTGTTTAGCAGCAGCACCTACCATTTTCAGCTTTTTAAACTTCCTTACCAAGATGTGTCAACAAATAAGTGCCTAAGTACACTAGGGGAATTTAATGTTTCATAGAATCTTAGAACTAAAAAGGGATCTTAGTTGCCTCCTAGTTCAGCCTACCACACCATTCAGACTTTTCTGACAATGGGAACCTAAGATAGAGGCTTTAAAGTCAACACAGAGTTAGGTTTGAGTTCTCACACTGTAATCTTACCAATTTAGTAAAATGTTATAGATAAGCATCTAACTCAGGGGAAATGAGAATTCGTGGAGGTAATATATGTAAAGGACTTGACACAGAACCTAGTATATAATAATCAGACAATTAAATATAGCTATTATTTATGGTTATGATGTTGGTGATAATGCTGATGATAATTACCCCTCTTTCAGCCAGTCATCCACCCTCTGCTGAAATACTTACAGTGATAAGGTTTCAGTTTCATAAGAGACCATTTTGTTTTTGTATAGCTCTGTTTATTAATTATTCCTTGTAACTAAGACCTATATCCCTCCCTGTAACTTACCCATTGATTTCACATAGTACCTGCTATGCATGAGGCAATAGGGATAGGGGCTGTAGATACAAAGGTTAATAAAGGATGTGCCTTTTCTGGAGGAACTCCCAGTAATGGGGTAAGCAGAAGGAATAAGTAGATATTTACACTATTCTGTAGCTGCTATAGAATGATAAAATGAAAAGGTGCGATGAGATTACAGAGGAGAACAAGGTCACATGGGACCATCACAAAGGAAGTGACATTTGAGCTTGCTATTAAAGGATGAGTCAACCGTTCATGACAGGATGCACATTCCAGGCAGAGGGAAAACCACTTTAATTGAGCATCAGCATTGTATAAAGCAAATATGATAAATTTTGGGATGACTGAGTAAAACTCAAGATTACTGACTTTGCCCTTGCCCTCAGGAAATAAATTCTGGTGAGGGAAATAGGTATGGGGGTGTGTGTGTATTAACCTTCTCTGGTCCCTCAGCCATTCTTTATAGGGTGGAGTCCACAAACCTAAGTTATTCTGAGAAATTCTTTATTTTCATAAATCAAAGAATCCTGGGTGGTGGAAATATGTTCTCTGTATTGGCATATATTCTGTTGGTGCTTACTGTTCATTGTAGAAGTAATTTGTGTTAAAAAATCCAAAGTCCCACAAATATCTGATGTCTTCAGGTGAAATTTATATATACATACTTATATGTAGTGAAACTGTTTCTAAGGAGAAAAAATGTATCTGAATTATGTTAAGTGATTCAAATAGTTATTTGGCACATTGGTCTTTGAGCATAGTAAGAAAAGGCTATGATTTATGTTTAATATATTAAATGTGTTGGATCCTTTGAAACACTGTTTAATTTGACTGTGTATAGTCAGATATCTCCACTGAGACAGATGCTATTACATAAAGCAAAGAGAAGGGGATGACAACATTGATTCTGAATAACTACCACTGAAAATGCCATATGCATTGATTACACTGTGGACACCAATCAACATATGTTTGACAGTTGGATTGGGTTTTATAGTCTGGCTTTTGGCAAGGGAATTTCAAGTCTAGCTTATTGTACCACTTTTCTGATATGGCACCTTAATCCATGTTCTTCCTTCCTTCTGTTTCCCTTTGCAACAAGCCTTATTAACTGAAATGATGAGTCAAGTAGCAGATAATAGATCGAGTCAAAAGATAAAACTCATAAAGAATGTTTTATAGCAGCAAGCAGGCACTGGCAGAGTACTGATCAGTTAGCTTTTTTGTATTGCTGATATATTTTACAAACTAAAAATTTAAGAAACTGATCTTAAATAGAACTCTGAAACATAAAATATTTGTTGTGGTTTTTTTCTAAGTGTTGCTTAGTTGTAGCTCTCTCTTCCTTACCTATTAAGCTATTAACTGAAAAATAATAAAAACAGAGTAACAAGTTTCTCTTTCTTTCTCAGGTAATACATATAATATTCCAATATGCCTATGGCTGCTGGACACATACCCATATAATCCCCCTATCTGTTTTGTTAAGCCTACTAGTTCAATGACTATTAAAACAGGAAAACATGTTGACGCAAATGGGAAGATATATCTTCCTTACCTACATGAATGGAAACATGTAAGTATCAATGGTGTTTTGTGAATTAGGTATATTTTATATATTTTGCTCCCTAGCCCCTGCTTTTTGTTAACACACAAGGAAGATTCTAAGGAAAGATAAATTCAGATAATGGACTGATCACTGAGTTGAGGGTAATTAGAAAAGGCTCTCTAAAAGAAATATATCTTAGATTTGCATAGAGCTTTATAATTTGCAGAATACTCATATTCACTTTTATTTGCTTGAGTTGAACCTTTAAAAATAGACAGGATTCACATAGTGGGAAATGCATTTAAAAAATAGTATCCCAGTGGTGGGAGATATATTTGTAGAACTCAAATCTCATTACTTAAAGCATTCCTGTCAAGAATAATAGTAGGGAACTTCTGTTCCTGCCTTTGATGATATAACTGTGGCAGACTAGTGTTCCTACCTAAAATAACTAGAAAAGGCAGAGAAAATACAAACAATGCCTGTTGGTAGGCTTTGGGAAGCTCTTGAGGCAGTCAAGACTTAAAGGGCCAAGATTCTATAGAGAAGGGAATAGCAAAGAGATGAGCCAACATTCTGCCAAAAACGTTTCCTCAGGGGTATTTACTGATTCTTGATGCAGGGTGAGAGACTGAGAATCTGGGCAGAGGGCCTTAGCTAAGAGGTAGGAAGGCTGCAGATTTCTAGTAATCTCACAGGGCTGAAAAGACAAAAGTTTCTGTTCTATCTACCAAAGTAGCCAGGACTTTAAGATCCAAGATTTGGGAGAAAAGGAAGCCACACAGAAGTATGTCAGATACTCTGAGTTTCCCTACCTTAAGAAATATGCTGAATTCCTAAGCTTCAAAGACAAGATGCTAAAATGCTAAATAGAAAGCTGCTGAAAAACACAGCCAAATTTTCAGCAGTCTCAGATTGAGGAGGAAATTGGTGTTCGGAACCTTATCAAGGAGAAGGGGTAAAAGTAAACATCCTAAGATCTTAGTTGGCACCAATGGAGGAATACTCTCAGGAGCGGGAATACAGAGAGATAATAAGCCTTACAAAAACCCAGCCTTGAGTCAACTCAGCCCCTAATTTTACTGAGTTGATTCTCACTGTATCTGTCTGCCACAGGATAGGGTGAACTCTTGCTGGAGGGAGATAATGTATAGATGCTCTGTAATTTTTCATGAACAATGTCCAGCATACAGTTTAAAAGTATTGAGCTGGGTGTGGTGGCTCATGCCTGTAATCCGAGTACTTTGGAAAGCTTAGGTGGAAGATCTCTTGAGGCCAGAAGTTTGAGACCAGCCTGAGCAACATAGTGAGATCCTGTCTCTACAAAAAGTTGGCTGAACATGGTGGCACATACCTATGTCCCAGCTGCTGGGGAGGCTGAGGCAAGAGGATTGCTTGAGCCCAGGAGTTTGAGGTTGCTGTGAGCTATGATGATGCCACTGCACTCTAACCTGGATAATAGAGTAGGGCCCTGTCTCAGAAAAATAAAAATAAAGGTCTTAAATAATACTGTGACTGCTGCTTCTATCCCCATCTTTAAATTTGTACCAGTATATTTAAATGGCTCATTGGCAATAAAATAAGTTTTGGTTAGCTCTGTAGAATTAAAAGAAGGTCAGTACTATCTGAATTTTGCAGTATGCTGCTTTGACTAGTGCTGTTTTTATGTACATGAAGCAAGAGCCTTGTTGCAAAGAATGATTAAAACCACTCTATCAAAATAAGTTTACTAAATGGAATTTTTATAATTGAGGTCCTACAAAGAATATTGTCAAGCTGAGTTGAAAACTGATGAGAAATGGCCAAACTTTTCCTTTTTGCTGAAAAATGATTCTGTAGCTGACCTGAATTTGTTTCATTTTTTTTTAGCCACAATCAGACTTATTGGGACTTATTCAGGTCATGATTGTGGTATTTGGAGATGAACCTCCAGTCTTCTCTCGTCCTACTACTTCAGCATCCTATCCACCATATCAGGCAACAGGGCCACCAAATAGTAAGTAGAATCAAGATTTGATTTTAAAACTCACATAAACAAAGTCTTACAAAAATTATTTTTAATGAGTTCACTTTGCTTTTTAGCTTATCAAGTTAGTGAATTGTTTGGAGGTATTCTGAGGCCCCTCATCTGCATGTACAGATTCCCACCAAAGACTGGCATTTGGGCTTCCATTTGTGGGTAGAAATCTATGTATGGGTGTGCTGGATTTCAAAATGGGGAAGAAAGAATGCTGGAATAGAGCTAGAATTTTTAAAATTATGCATGCTTCGGAATAGCCTCATTTGAACAGCTTGTGAGCAGATATGTCTTGAAAGGTAGTCTGACCTTTCCTTTCCCTTTGCAGCTCCAGGATCAATGTTGTAGATAAGGTTAATTATAAGATCAACTAAATCATTCACATTCCAGCTATTCTGGGTATACACAATTGGACATCTAGCTCCCAGCTTTCTTCTCTTTAGTACAGCCAATTCATGATTTTACCTTGTGTGGAGTGGTGGGGGCATGGAGACAGTATCAGTTCTCCCCTAATTAATATATACTATCTCTATATTTTTAAGTAATTCTTACTGATACTTTAAAATTACCCTGAATAATTCAGAGTTGGTTGTACTTACTTATTTTGACTTGACTAAATCTGTATTGATTTGATTGTGTTTTGAGCTGTGATTTTTTTTGTAAATTTTATTGAAGATTATAATTAACTTACTGATAAGACAAATTACTTGAGCTTTCATTTTTTCTTCTGCTAAAAATTGTACTGTTGCTTTTTTTTATATTTCAAATATTTGTTATAAAAAGATGTACATGGTTCATTGAGTACAAAATTTCCCAACTGAGCATATAATTCCAGTTTTATGAATATACAGTGTTATCTTCTATATTACATCTGTACACATACTGAAACATCTCTGGAAGCTTATATGCTAAAGCATCATAACAAATACTTCTTAATTTACATATCATGCCTTTATTCCATTTTAAGTGTACAATTTAGTAATTTGTAATTACTTTTGTAATTGATTTTTAGTAATCAATTTACTAATTGATTATTGGTAAATTTACCAAGTTGTACAG
>CAUYRT010082196.1:0-31586 GCA_963574885.1 Lepilemur ruficaudatus
TCCCAGCTACTCAGGAGGCTGAGGCAGGAGGATTGCTTGAGCCCAGGAGTTTGAGGTTTTGGTGAGCTAGGCTGATGCCACGGCATTCTAGCCCAGGCAACAGAGTGAGACTCTGTCTCAAAAAAAAAAAAAAAAAAAAAATTCAACCACCGTCATCTCTTGCCTGGATTATTGCTATAGTCATCTTAACTGTTTTTTTCTGCTTCTGGCCTTGTTCTTCTGAAGCTTATTTTTAACACAGAAGCCAGAGTAATCCTGAAAAACAGATGGTAGATCATGTCATGCTTCCATTAATGGCTTCCCATCTCACTGAGAGTGGAAGCTACCATCCTTACTTACATGACACCTAAGTCCCAGGTACTTTCCTGACCTCATTTTCTATTGCTCTCCCTTGTTTCTCTCTGTTCTTGCCAAAGAGGCCAATCACCTACCAGGCATGCTTCTGCCTCAGGGCCTTTGCACTTGCTATTCCCTTCCTGGAATGCTCTTCCTCCAGATATTCACTTTGCTTATTGCCTCAGTTCCTTCAGGGCTCCATTCGAAGTTCACCTTCTCCAGATTATTTCCCTGGCTATACCCCGTCTGAGGTTTCATCCCCTCCTGAACATTTCTTATCCTTCTTTCCTTCTTCATTTTTTTCCCCCTTAGCAAGTATATCACTAACACTATACATATATATGTATACATATATTTTAAATATTGCTTATATTTTGTTACCTTTACTACAACATGAACACAAAGAAGACAGGGATTTTTGTTTTTGGTTTTGTTCTCGACCATATATCCCTCATGCCTACAACAGTGTCTGACATATGGCACATGGCCTCTCAATATCTATTAAATTAGTGTTGAGTACATGATGGAGAATCCATAGTTTTTAACATTTTTCAGAAATAAAATTATTTCCAGATCATATAAATAAATGTGTATTTTCCCTACCTGAATATAAAGTTTATGAGAAGATAAAAACAACCAAATACAGCTTTGTTTTCAATGACAAATGTATTACCATTGAGCTTACTATTAATTTTCGGTTTGTGTATGTTGATGACAGTTATGCATGAGTCCGTTTACAAATTTGCTACTATCATTTTAATTAATTCTACTTTTCCTTCGCTGTCCTCAATGCCTCAGTCCACCAGATGGTGTAGGTTCTAGATCACAGCGCATCATATTAAGTACTGAGTGTGTCTTTAACAATATAAAATGATAAGGAGTTTTCACTGGACTAAAAAAGTACCTAATTTGGGTAGGGTGCAGAATATTCTCATGGTAGGTATTCAATAAGTACTTGATAAACAAACTTCCATTAATCTATTCTTGTCCCAACACTGCCATCCTCAATAACTATTTCTGTAGCTCTCATTTTTTTGACTAAGAAGAGGTATTCAATCTCTGGGAATTTTTTTCCTTGAAATTTTATACATTATACATTAACATTTTACTTTGAAATAATTTTAGAATACAGGAAAGTGAAAATAATACAAAGAATTCCTATATATCCTCACTCAGATTTCCTATTAAATGATTTTACCATGTTTGCATTATCATTTTTCCCATCTGTATGTATGTGTATATTTCCAAATATTGTTATTTCTCCTGAACCATTTTGGAGGAAATTGCAGACATAATGCTCTTTCAGCTCTAAATATTCCAGTGTATATTACTAAAAACAAGGATATATTTTTATATAACTTCATATAATGATCAAAATCAGAAAATTATACATGTATTTTATAGCACAGCATTTCTAAAACTGTATGTATTGGTAACTGATACCATCATAATTATTAGTATGGTTATAATTTAATCTCTTTTCAAAGGGATCACTATGTCACTTTTGCCTTTTGTTTTTATTTTACCAGTTTCGCTTCAAATGAGGTCAAAATGAAGCTCATTGTATGCTGACAATGGTTATATCACACTGTTTCTTCCTTGTGGATTTAAAGCAGTAGATCAAAAGTTATCCTGAGACCTCCCAGAAATCACACATCTGTCTTAGTTTTTAATGTCACCATTTTTGGTCTGGTAAAAATAGAGCAAAGATGTGTGATGCACAGTTTTGAACGTTCACGGAGCCATTTCTTCCCACAAGCTTGAGGAGCCTTTGTGATTATGATGCCACAGAACTGACCCACGCCGGTGCTATATCCCGTTAGCTTTTGTAGTGTAGAGGACACACGATGGATTCTTTTTCTGTTCTGCTCTTTATGTTTGCTCCTTTCATCCCACGGGGTGCCGACCAAGTCGTCACAGGTTCTTTGGAGGCGGGTCTCTGCTGGTACATGTGTTTACTGTAACCCCCCAAACCACTTTTGCTGGTCAGTTATCTATTATTGGGTTGCTGTGCCCTCCTTTCCTTCTCCAGGTAGGGGTTGGGGTGGTAGCAATTTTTTTACCCATTGTTCCCATTCTTGTGATTCCCTTACATCCCATTCACACCTACATAATTGGTCCTTTTCTAAATAAACCCTCATCAAATTCAAAGTACATTAATTTAATGTATTAAACAAGTGTGCCATTTGTTTCTTGATAGGATCTTGACTTATACAGTGTCTTTACGGTTTAATTAAAAGCCAGTTGTCATGTGCACACTCACATGGACACAGACCACATTTGTGAATGTGTATTTGTTATCTGTATATTAACTTTTTATAATGTTTTTTGCATTGCAGAAACCTTTTGTATGATAGTAAATAGTATTAGAAGCCTTGCTTTTAATAGTAGCACTGTATCACATAGTGCCTTATTATAACATAACTAAGTTACACATTTCCCTCTTTGGAAATATTTAGGTCCTCTCTCCAAACCTCTAAATTTCCACTATTATAAATAATATTGTGCAGAACATCTTACGTATAAGGCTTTGGTGATTAATTCCCCAAAGCGTAATTATTGGGTTATTCATACTTTATATTTGTAAATATTTGTTTTTACTTTGTATTTATAAATATTTTATATTTACATTTGATATACTACAAAATTGCTTTCCAAAAGGATTAGAACAATCTACTCTACAACAAGCAGTGTGTGAAAGTATCTATTTTGCTCCATCTTAGCAAGCACTGGATATTTTTGTTTATTTACTTTTTGCTAGTTTAGCAGAAGAAAAGTGTTTTAGTTGCACATTTTTATTATTGCTAATGGTGTTTAGTTTATTTTCACACAAACATTTTGATTTCTTCTCTGTAAATTTTCTTTTTTGTACAGTTCAGAAATTCCTGTCTTATGCCTTGCCAAAAATCATATAATTAAGGAAATTGAACCAGAACTTAAAAAAAAAAAAATCCTCGATTCTAGAACTTTAATCAACTAGAAAGATTTTCTTGTTTCTGAAGTTTATAAAGTGTTATCATTTGGAGGCTACTTCCTTAATTTTATACTACTATAATCCTATGCTAGAATTTCTATCAACTAATTTAGCAGTCAGCATTAAAACACCAGTACAGTTCCCTATATTACAGAAGAATTTCATTCTTCTGGGAAAGCATGAGCCATCCTGGTGAGGAACGGTGAGGAAAGGTGTTTGTCTGGGTTGTGGTTTACAGCACTGAGAGCCATGGCATTATGTAAGGGGATATCATTCATGAAGTTCCTGAGGGAAATACCTAGTTGCAGTTCACCAGCAAATGCAACTGGGAGCAGGATGCTTTGTTCAAAAGAAATTGTAATAAAAAAAACCTATTTCCTAAAGAAATAAAATAACAATCCACAATTGATAAAGGATAATATCTTTAATTTTCCATAGGATAAAAAAGAGAGAGAAAAAATAAAGCAACTGGTGATGATAGCAGTTTTCAGTTATATCCTTAGTAAGAATCACACTGTCCCTTTCCTTGAAGTTTCTGCAACTGTTTTTAGTATATCACAATTTCACAATTTTCTACCTCCCCCTTTTAACACTTTTACCCAACTTAAGAATCTATCACTTTTTATATTTTTGTTTCTCACTTTTATTTCCATCCTTTCTTCTGCCATGTTCCCTAACCTTGAAATTGCTTTTTTTTTTGAGACAGAGTTTCCTTTTGTTGCCCTGGCCAGAGTGCAGTGGAGTCATTCTAGTTCACTGCAACCTCAAACTCCTGGCCTCAAGCAGTCCTCCTGCCTCAGCCTCCTGAGTAGCTGGGACTACAGGCCCGTGCCATGATGCCCAGCTAATTTTTGTATTTTCAGTAGAGACAGGGGTCTTGCTCAGGCTGGTCCTAAACTCCTGAGCTCAAGTGACCCTCCCGCCTCGGCCTCCCAGAGTGCTAGGATTACAGATGTCAGCCACTGAGCCCAGCCTGCCTTTCTTTTTTAGACTAGCTTTTTCTTTTGGCCCAATTCTCTTCTTACACTGTCTTTTTCTATGAAACTTTTAAGATCCTTATAGAAGATTGTTTTGCACAGATGAAATATGTATACAATTGAGTTAAAATGAAAGGACAAAATAAGTGTGAAACATCAAGGGATGGTTTAGCGGTCATTAGCTGAAGGGTTTTCCTTGTTTTCTCCAGTTGTTTAGTGGGTTCAGGTCCTAAGCCTTTATCTGTGGGATGGGTAAGAAAATATCATGTGATCTGTGTCAGTCTTGGAGTCTAAACCTGTAGTGGGTTTAGCATCTTCACCTGCGACCTCAGCCTGTGTAGGACTAGAAGCCCCATTTTGTCCTGAGCTTCCACCTGGACACTTGGGGCCAGCTAATTGCCCCCAAACTCTCTCTTCAAGCAAGCTTAGTTGTGCCAGCATGTAGTCATCTGTTCTTTCTAGTGCCTTCTCCCTGTACTCTGCACATTCTCACTGCCCATCCTTTTGTCACTTCTCCTGTCCTCACACTGTCCACAGAAGCCCCTCCTCCATCGTAAATAAGCTCTCCCCTTGGTCTTCAGCTTTTCATAGATCTCCCTTAGCTCTATGACGAAAATAAAATCAGATTTCCCCCAAATGTGTGATGGGTGGAAAGTGGAAACAATCTCTCACTTCTCATGCCTACTTCTTTTAACTGCAGTCTAAAAACATTGTCTTCTTTTGAGGCTTTCTCTCTTTAGATGGTAACCATCTACCTTACCAGTCACTGTCATTAACTTACTGTGGGTCCATATGCCACCTTCACCAACAGCGTTGGCCGGCTCTGTTGTTCCCGTCACCCTAAGTCCTCATTTCTCTTGGTCGCGCATGTTTGCTTTGGAGGCACTTTCAACTATTAAGGGATATGACCATGCTATTGATTCACCTTTTTTTTTTAAAGCAGCGCAACAAAAATTTCAAAATACTAAAAATGGTAGTCTATATAATTATTTACAAATATTCAGGCCATGTAGGAGAATGAAACACCTCACCCCTTTGAATCAAGGAACAGCTAAGTGACTTTCTCTGGCCTATGAACTACAAATGGACCAAACATGTGTTACTTCCTTTCAAAAGCTTTAAGAGCCAGTGAGTGGCTCATTACATTTCCCATGCCT
Source organism: Lepilemur ruficaudatus (assembly GCA_963574885.1). Classification (NCBI taxonomy): domain Eukaryota; kingdom Metazoa; phylum Chordata; class Mammalia; order Primates; family Lepilemuridae; genus Lepilemur; species Lepilemur ruficaudatus. The sequence goes on from CAUYRT010082196.1 coordinate 5,445, forward strand.
CTGTGCTTGCTGAGATATAATATAAATGGGAAATAAACTGCTGTTTTAAGCCACTGATGTTTTCTTGTTGTTGATTCCCTCAGCACACTTCAGCATGTGCTAATGGATTTATTAAGAAACAGATATTACTCCCCCCCGCAAAAAAAGTTTCTTTTTCTATAAGGTCCTTTATTTTCTATTCAAGCTAATGTATGCTGGGGAGTGTGTGTGTGTGTGTGTGTGTGTGTGTGTACTACTGCATCAAACTAGTCTAGACCCTTCATGTTCCTGAAGAAAACCAGGTATTAGTTTTCAAAATACCACCATAGCGTATCATGTTCCCCCAAAAAATGCAGTGAAGTGTAACCAAAAATATAAATAGTCCCACAAATTCCTAATGAAGATTATTGCGTGAAAGACAATCACAAGAGACACACTCACTGGCGAAGAGATATTCTCAACCCTCCAGCCATTCAGATACAGTCATACCTCAGCGACATGACAGACTCTTCCATATCACCTTCCCGATTGCTTGCAAGAGCCCAGATTGTGAACACTGAGCCCCTGAGTGCCAGAGACCTTCTGTATTAGCAGTTCAGGAGAAGATCTTTAGACTTTTTGTCACTTCATGCTTTGCCTAGAAGGCTCTTTCACCACCTTCACCCCTGTCTTTAGCTGGGCCGGCTTTGCTTCTGTGATTAGCGGATCAAAGTATACAAACATTAAAGTATTTTGATGCGTATCCCTGAATTATTTGTCAGAAATTTGTGTAAATTTAAACTCCCACCAGCAGTGTGTGAAAGTGTCCTTCTCTCCAAACGGAGGACATATTTTTAAATTGTGTTTCAAAGTAATGTTAATTGAGTGGTTTCAGAAGAATGTTTTAAACCATGTAATTGCATAAATGTCCAAACCCAAATCTTTATTCTGTGAATGCTTGATGTACTATAATTACAGTACTAATGACTTCTATAATTCTTTACCTTTGTTTATTCTATGCAATTATTCCAACACTTTGGGGGAAAAAATCATCTGGATTTGTTGTAAAATTTGTTTTACTAGCCGTGAGTGGCACCTGAAACTGTAGGTATTTAAGTGATTGCTTCTTGGGAGGTGTTCATCCGAGTGCAAATGAGTTTGGCTCTGAACAGATTTTAGCAGGCGTTTGACAGCTTGGATGACTGGCACATTGTCATCTTCATAACACACCTAAAATGCAGAGTGCCAAAAATCACAAACAGGTTGTGTGTAGTTAAAGATCTGAGACCTTGTCCAACTTAGTTAATCTTTGAATCATAGCAGCAGAAATATGCCAAATTTAATTATAATTGCAGCCCATAAGGTAAACTATGACTATCTTATCTACAGATACGTATTTTTATATTAATATTCCATATTCATGCTGTAAGACTCATGTGTGGTATGGAAGTGGCAGCTTATGGTACTGGGAACCCTCTAGGTGACGTTGGGTAATTTTGGTATAACAATCAGAATTTCTTTCTCTGATCATTTTGGTTTCTTGCTTTAGGGCTATATAACTTGGGGGATTTTTGTTGATGAAGAACAAAATCCATTTTTGTTATATCATATGTTGATGATAGATATTAATAAGGACAGTAAAAGAACTCAGAGTGAGTTGGTGGTGCACATCCTATAACATACTCTTGGGAGGTGCTAGGGTTGAATTAGAGGGACTTTGGATCATAGGGTGTGTTTGCCTCTGTATGTGTGTTTTAGTTAATGTTTCAGTTAGTGAAACATAAAAAAGAGAACAAAGTCTTAAAAATGTGTAAGGCTCAATCTTTTTCATTATATTTGGTTTTCAGAAATTTTTATCATCTTGCAAAATATTCACTAGATATTTTTATTCCTAGCATAAGAAGTCAACACATATTGAGTACCTATTTTTAATTTCTTCTGAAATTTTTTTTCTCCCAAACAGAGAATGTAGAAATCCTGATCAAAGGATTGAGAAAGCAGAGATATGACATAGGTGAGTAAAAAGAGAAATCAGTGGGGAATGGTGAAAGGGAGAGTCTGTTCTCCTGGAATCAAGGCTAGAGCGTCAAGACGGAGTGGAGAGGAAGATGCTGCATCTCATTAATAAGTAAATTACTAGTAGTTCTGACAGTTAGTACCTTGAGGAAGATACTTATCATGCACTCATGAATTTAAGAGCTGCAAGAGATCATGATGAGTTTTTAATTCCCTTGTTCATTTTCCCAGACAAGAAAATTGGGATTCAGAGACTTGTCCAAGATCTCACAATGAGGGGGGAGTTAAAGCTGACACCAGAAGACAGATTTTTGCATTTTTACATCTGTCATCCCTCTTTGATGATTCCTATAGTATGTCCACCTCACAGTTTGAATTAATTGAAATCTGGAACATCTATGAGTGATGTTTCTTAAACAAAACATGCTAAACGTTGCACAATAAATTAGTTTTATCCCTTAATAGAATCACTTTAAAAAATTATACATAAATTCCAAAACTGATGATCTGGGTAAATTTCTTTATCTTTCTAAACTTTCATTTTCTCATCTGGAGGATAAAGATGATACTGACCTTGAGAGATTGTCATAAGGTTTAGAGAATGTATGTAAGCACTACAGGGGCTCAAGAAATAGTAGGTGCTGATTAAAAAAAAATACAGCTAACATTTATTGATTATATATTCTTGTTTAGCACTTTGCATGAAACATTTCATTTGTTCATTTACACAATTTTAATGCAGATTACCATTTAAAAAATGTATATAGTCATGCACTGCATAATGATGCTTTGGTCAATGATAGATCACGTATACAGCAATAGTCCCATAAGATTATGATGGAAAATTTATATCACCTAGTGACTTTGTAGTTGTTGTACTGCCATAGTGCAACACTTTACTCGCGTTTGTGATGATGCTGGTGTGAACAAACCTACTCTGTTGCCAGTCATATAAAACTATTGCATGTGCAATTATGTATAGTACATAATACTTGATAATAAATGACTGTGTACTGATTGATGTATTTAATATACTATACTTTTTATCATTGTTTTATAGTATACTCCTTCTCCTTATAAAAAAAGTTAACTGTAAAACAGCCTCAGGCAGATCCTTCAGGAGGTATCCGGAAGGAGGCATTGTTATCACAGGAGATAACAGCTCCTTGGGTGTTACCACCCTTGAAGACCTTCCAGTTGTGGAGGTGGAAGACAGTAATATTGATGATCTTGACCCTGTGTAGGCCTAGACTAATGTGTGTGTTTGTGTCTTAGTTTTTAGCAAAAAGCTTTAAAAAGTAGAAAAAGAAAAGAATTTAAAAATAGAAAAAAGCTTGTAGAATAAGGATACAAAGATTTTTGTACAGCTGTATGTGTTTTAGGCAAAACATTATTACAGAAGTGTCAAAAGAGTTAAAAAAATTAAAAGTTTTATAAAGTAAAAAGATTATGGTAAGCTAAGTTTAATTTATTATTGAAGAAAGAAAAATATTTTTCTATAAACATAGCATAAGTGCACAGTGTTTATGAAGTGTACAGTAGTGTACAGTGATGTCCTAAGCCTTCACATTCACTCACCACTCAGTCACTGACTCACTCACAGCAACTTTCAGTTCCGCAAACTCCATTTATGTTAAGTGCACTATACAGGTATAGCATTTTTTATCTTTCATATTGTATTTTTACTATATCTTTTCTGTTTAGATACACAAATACTTACCATTGTATTACAACTGTGTACATTATTCAGTATGGTAACATGCTGTACAGGTTTGTAGCGTAGGAGCAATACGCTAGACCGTATAGCCTAGATGTGTAGTAGGCTAGAACATCCAGGTTTGTGTAAGTACACTCTACTGTATTCACACAATAATGAAATCACCTAACAATGCATTTCTCAGAATGTATTCCCATCGTTAAGGGATACATGACTGAATATTAGCATTGCTGAAAGTATGTTTTAGCTGGTCCTTTGGAATTTTTGCATTTGAGTAATTAATTAGAAGAGTGAGCCTTCTGAGCTTGAAGCTGCTTCTTCTCTGCTATTAGTGCGTGTCTCCTTATAGGCAGAGCTGGGCCACCAGAAATAATGCCTCTAAATCATGACATTTTATATTGCTTTATGTGGAAGTGTATTAGATTCCAGTTGCTCCCTTAACAAATTAGCATAAACTTAGTGATTTAGAACAACACAATTTATTACTTTATAGTTCTGGAGCTCAGAAGTCTATCATGAATCTCATTGGGCTAAAATCATGGGGTTGGCAGGGGTGCTCTCCCTCTTGAAGCTCTAGGGGAGAATCTGTTTCCAGTTTCTAGAGGCTTTCCACCTTCCTTGGCTCATGGCTCCATTCCTCCATCTTGGAAGCCAACAGTATCAGGCCAAATCTGTCTCACCCTGCTGTCTCTCTTCCACTTATAAGAACCCTTGAGTTGGGCCCACTCAAATAATTCAGGATAATCTTATTTTAAGGTCAGCTGATTAGCAACTTTAATTTGATCTGCAACCCTAATTTTCCCTTGCCATGTAATGAAATATAGTTACTAGTTCTGGGGATTAGGATGTGGACATCTCTGAGGGAGGGGCATTATTTCGCTTACTACAAGAGAATGTTATTCAGCTAATTAGAAGCTGAATAATCTTCCTATACTATATCTATGTTCTCCGCAGGGAAGAATTTGATGGCGGTGACATATCCTTCACTAGCTTTGTTTTGTCTTTAGTGCTGCCTTGCAAAGGTGAGATATCTTTTTGCCAGCAAAATAATTTGTTTTATATTGAACTTGTGTGCAAACATTTCTTTAAGATATGTTAATCCCTAATATATCCCAGCAACTGTCCTGGAGAAGATGGTGTGGTAGGGGAAAGGCAATCTTGGCGGGGGAGAGGGTGGAGGCAGAGGACAGTATGGAAGCGCCAGAAGGAACGGAGATCATGCGTTTGCTGCACACACCTCTGATCTCTGCTGCTGTGGCTAGGAGCACAGGTGTAGCAGGGAGATAAACCTGAGTTTGAATCCTACTGCCTCTTATTAGCCAAGTGACCTTGAACAAGTTATTTTAATTTTATAAGCTACAATTTGCTCACATGCAAAGTGAAAATGTTAGTGCTTATTTTACAGGGTTATTGATATTAAATGCAAATGCAAAGTGTGTAACATAATACCTGATTCATAGTGAGGACTTGGTTAACACGAGTGGCTGTTGTTGTGGTTGTTACTGTTGCCTCTCTGAATTTCAGTTTCCTTAATGCAGGAAAGGGTTGAATCAGATACTAAAATTCATACAGTTCTAATAGTCCATGATTCTAGACATCATTCTCCCTGTATGAAAGGCTTTAAAAAATTAACTTCATTTTATTTTATTTTTGGAAAGTGAGATGTGAAGATTTTAATTAGGGATTTAGTATCTGTGCTGTAATTTTCATAAATCCATTCAGGTTATTTATTTGAGATGGATCAGATAAATCATATATTTTTAAGAGATTGGCCTTTGTATCTTAGTTTTCAAATTTTGTGGCATGAGTTTGGCTATAGTATTATCTTCTGATTAAAGAAAAGTCTCTATTGTTTCTGTAGATGTGTCCTTTTTTTCTACTTTTAACATTATTTATTTGTCTTTGTCTTTTTTTTTGTCATTTTGGCTAGTGGTGTTTCTAACTAGATTTTTGTTTTCAAACCAGCTTTTGTTTTTACTGATTCTCTTTATTTATTTATTTTTATTTATTTATTTTTGAGACAGAGTCTCACTCTGTTGCCAAGGCTAGAGTGCCGTGGCATCAACCTACCTCACAGCAACCTCAAACTCCTGGGCTCAAGCAATCCTCCTGCCTCAGCCTCCCAAGTAGCTGCGACTACAGGAATGCACCACCATGCCCGGCTAATTTTTTCTCTATATATATTTTTAGTTGGCCAATTAATTTCTTTCTATTTTTAGTAGAGACGGGGTCTCGCTGTTGCTCAGGCTGTTTTCAAACTCCTGACCTTGAGTGATCCTCCTGCCTTGGCCTCCCAGAGTGCTAGGATTACAGGTGTGAGCCACCGCGCCTGGCCAATCCTCTTTATTTTTATTGTTCGTTTAAACATTTCTTTATTTCTGCTATTATTTTCATTGTTTTATTTTTTATACTTTGCATTTATTCTTTGTGCTCTCCTTCTGATTTCTTCAGTTGGATAATTGAGTTATTGATTTTCACCCTTTTTCTTAAAAAAATACATAGTTAAAAGTACAAATTTCTCTGAAATATTGCTTTAGCTGTATCCCACAAGTTCTGATATGTAAAATTTTCATTGTTCTATTATAAATATATTGAAACTACTATTGTAATTAGAATCCACAAATTATATATACATGTGCATTTTATTTCCAAATATGCAGGATTATCTTTTTGTCTTTGACATCTAATCTTATGGCATTTATTCAGAGATTGTGGTCTGAATGACAGAGATTCTTTAACATTGGTTGAGATTTTCTCCTATCCAATTACTAACCAGGTCCGACTCTGTGTAGCTTCCAAGATCATATGTGATTGCATGTGTTCAGGCCGGTGTGGCTGTAGATGTTAAGATTTTCTTTGTGTTTAGATGGTCAACTTTTGTAAATCTTCTACAGGGGCCTGAGAAAAGTATGTATTCTTTAATTGGATGCAGTTTTATATGCACAATATGATACGACTCATAGTAATATTTTGTCCTGGATTTATCAATTACTAAGAAAAGGGCATTATTATTAATAATATAATCTCTCACTGTAATTATGGCATTATCAATTTATTCTTGCATTTTAATTGATTTTACCTTTTTATTTCTTGAGGCTATTATTGTTGGATACATACAAATTCACAATTTTTATATCTTCTTGGCAAATTGTTGATGCTTTTAATATATAATGACCTTCTTTACTTCAAAATACTTTTTTTTTGGTGGGATTGAGGGCTGATACCTTTTTTGTTTCTTTTAACCTTTCTGTGTCTTTGTATTATATTTTGGATTTCCCTTTTTTAATACATCTAAATGAATTTGGTGTTCATTCAGTCTTAAAGTCTGTAACCAATTTGTCTTATTCTTCACTGAAAATCTTTTTAACTGGCGTATTTAATTGTTTTATATTTGTTGCTATTAATGGCATTTGGGAATTTATTTATACCGTATTATTTTACACTTCCTCTGCTTTCCTTTTCAGTAGTTAGATTACAATACATAGATATGATTGCAGAAGCCACTGGAGTGAGTAGATTGCCAAGAATTAGAGTAAAAGGGTTGAGAAGAGAGGGAAGAACTTAGAGGAAGGTTTAACAAGCCAGTAGAAAGAGATCCAACAAAGAGACCGATAAATTCTGAACAGAGATACAGGAAGAGAATCTTGAAAGGGTATAATGTATTAGAATCCAGCAGCTGAAAAAGTTCCAAGCATAGGTGTGTAGTTAGCAATACCAAATGCTACCCATTCGATGAAAGGTGGATTACATTTGGTGGTTAGAAGATTGTTGAAGACTTTTGGGAGAATTGTTTCAATGGAGTAGTAGGATCGGAAATTTTATGGGCAAAGAAAAGGCATCATATAGGATATATCTTTGATGGAAGATTTCTAAGAATGTGGGGACTTGAGCATGGGAGAAAATTCCTGTCAAGATATAGGAGCACTAATGCAACAGAACAGGAGTAATTGATGAGCCAAAGTCTTCAATATAATAAAAATCTCTACACTTTCTTCTGATGTAGATTTCTTTTCAAGAGTCCACTTAGAGACTGCACAGATTACATGGCTAATTATAAATTGGAAGAAATGCAATATAAATGACAAGGGTGTCTCAATAGGCACCACTGATGAATCCATTAATTTGGGTATCATTGATCAAGCACTGTGAAATTAATCCTGCAATGTGGGTTAGATTAGAACATACATTAATAAATGCACTTGCACTTGACCTATAAAATGAATGATCAACATGTCCCATAGGGCCGTGAAACTGGTGAGCTCTCTGAAGAATCATCACTAACACTGAGCCATTTTAAAGGCCTGGTTTTAGATTTTCATTAGGAGAAATATCTTGGAATGCCTTTGCTAATGAAAACCAAGTATCTAATTTCTGCTAAAACAGACTCAGGGCAATTACCAAAGTTTTTGTTCTTAGAGTAAAAATAAAGTACTTTTACCTTACCTTTTACCTTTTGTATTCTTTCCTTTGAGAAGTGACTGCAACTACCAATTTATTTAGCAAATATTTGTCGAACAACCCTAAGGGTATGACACTCATCCTAAATGGTACTAGCTTATCAAATAGCTTAGGAGGAGCTATTTATATTTTATTTAAGGAAAGAATACTTTAACTGGGCTGCACTTCCTCTAGGCGTCTTAAATAAAACATTGCGGCTGGTAAGGGTAGTTATCCAAACAGCTTAGACAAGGCTCCGTTCCTCTCCTAGAACGCTAAAAATTGAGCCGTGAAGAAAACATAATGGGTGGCTTCCTTTGGAAATGACTATCCTCAAAAAGAAAAATTTCTCTTTTTGTAAGGAAAATTCTTCTTTTATGAAAAGTGAATGCCCCCAAACTCACCTAGATATTGGGGAGAATGCTTTATTTGCCTTGTGTCATCAAGTAACAAGAATTTGGTAATTGTCTCTTGGCAGCTCGAAAAGAAGTTGTTTTAGGGTTTGAGCAGTATTCAGAGAAGAGGAGAGATGGAGTAAAAGCGTCTTAGTAGGAAGATACCAGGGCCAACAGTCAGGACCTAAGGGAGAACGAGGGCTGGTAACAGGTTCCCTTTTACAAAATAGTTGAGTATATTTATGATGTAAAATATTCCACTTGAAGTTAGTTTTTGATCTGTGGCATAATCTAATTGCTTTCCATAATCCTCAATAAAACTTGGTTTTACATAGCCCTTATTTAATGGTGCTTTGGGCGATGCAGGCAGAGGAGCTCTCCTGTGCTTGTTACAAGGTGGGAACGAGGAAAGCCTCACCTGGAGGTGGGATGGCAAGGAGGGTGATTTCAGAGGGAGTGGGAATCAGATAGAGGAAACTTTTGGAAACACACGGAAGTGCTGTGGAGGGGTGAGATTTTTTCACAGAAAGTGGAATGGTTACAGAGTGATTTTATTTATAAAAACATGGTACCTGTTTCCTGAATGCCATGAAACTTCGGGACAGCTGGTTTACCCTTGAAATGCTGACAGCAGCGCCAGCTGGTCATGAGAATTCATTCACCCCAGGCATCCAAGAAAAAAAAAAACAACCGAAAACCAGACTTTGAAACTTCTAGGACTTGAATTGGAAATAGCAGACTTTTTAAAAAGGGAAATGAAGCTATCCTAGCTCTGTCTCTCACCTGCTGGGACTCTGGAAAACCACTGACTTGTCCTTCCCAAGCCTTAGTTTCTTTATCGTAAAATGAGAGGATTAAGTAAGTTACCTATAAAAAGAGAATCTGGCACATGGTAAGTGCTTAATATATGCTAGATGCTATAGAAGGTGACTCTCGTGCTATCTGAAGAAGTCATTTATCCAGTTAACATCTATTACATACCTAGAACGTGCCAGGATCTGTTAGACTATGGAGATATAGAGAGGAAAAAGATGTCTATGTCTACCTCTTTCCTCAAGGAGCTCTCAGGCTTTAGAATTTGGGAAGAGCCTGGGGCTGAGACTCACCCTTCTCTTCTCTGGTTTTATAACAAATGAAAAATAGCTAAGATGAAGATGAATTGGGATCCAGACTTCGTACTTGGAAGTCCAGTACCGCTGTGGTGAAGGGTCCCTGGCAAAGAGAGATGGGGAAATGGGGCATCCCAACATTCACCCATCATTGTTTTGTAAGCTGAGCAGCAGAGGGAACCTTTGCTTCCCTTCAGGGAGGAAGACCCTGCTGTGCTGTGCTTGCCTCCTGCAGACAGGACGTGGATGAGGAAACATCATCCGTTGGGAACAGGCAGGCCTGAGCATGGAAGGGGAAGGGGTACTTTTCCCAGTTGGAAGCAATGTAACCTCACCTACTTGTGAGCAGGACTTGACCTATTCTCATCATCATGTAAACGATTCCTCTTCTGGTCCCACGAATGTGCACGGGTGTGCAGTTTTAAACGTTTGAGAGAATGGATTTTGTATTAAAGGCATCTCCATTCATGTTTATTAATGGAGAGGTTGTAGAAGCAGGACTGGTGTTTGTTTCATTTATTTAGCACTTGTGACAAGATGGCTCTGGGCCTGGCCAGCATGAGGACATTACTTTATTGATTAAATAATGTGATGAAAGGGAACCGTGCTTATGTGTTGAGAGATTATTGCCAGAGACACTTGGCCAACGAAGTGCTGAAAGGAGAGCAGTGTGACACTTTCACTGTAAGTAAGTAATTAGCAGCTAGTTGGAACCAAATTGCAGCGTCCTGGGGAAAGTTCCCGTTAGTGCTGCAGGCTTACATTTGTCAAGGCATGCAGAATCATATATCCTGTTTCCCTGTTGAGCTCATTTTTTGACTCTGAAATAATAAAATATAAACATCTGAAACTACAGCAATATAAAATTATATATTTGAAATGGCACAAAAGAAAACTGTTCAATTTTATAGAAAAGGGACACAAGTCTAATCTCAGGTATCATATATAAGACAGTAAAAAAATTCAAACAATACATTTATTACATTACTTTATTGCAGTTCTAAAAAAAAAGTCTACAACTCTCAGAAATGCTATAGGGTCTATGTGAAGTGAATGTGTTTGTTCAGCATTTATGGGAGAAAATAGGACTGGACTAGTTCAAGAGTATAACCTGACCTTTGTCTTTTGGCCCATGGAGTGAAGGATGGATATTTTACCCAAAAAGGTGGGGATCTATAACAACCTGAGGCATTTGTGGGTCTACTTAGAGTGATGGCAACAGAATTTACTCTCTGTCTCATGCAGACAGTCTCACCATACTGGAAGCAAGCACATGGGGCATTTGTGGCTCCTTTTGTCAACTTGATCTCTATTTCATCATTTATATACTCTTTGGAGTATTGCTTCTAGCTTTCTGTTCTGCATTATTTATCTTTTTATTTTTTTACCTGCCTGCCTGCATTCTTTATTTTCTCTTTCTCTCCTTTTTTCCCCCCTTTAGTAGAGCAAATAGTTGAAACAAGGACTCTGAAGGCTCTCTTCCTAGGTTCAAATCCTGGTTTTGTGACTTACTGGCTGTGTGACCTTGGGAAAGCCACTTGACCTTTCTGTGCTGCAGTTTCCCCATTTGTAAAATGGTGATAATAATAGTGCCTACTTCTTAGGATTGCTGCAAGAATAAGATTTAAAATATTTAAAAATACGTAAGCCATCCTTGGCATATAATGAATGCTATCATACTGTATATGTATTTATACAATTAATAAATATACTGGCTTGATTTCTGCTGACTCAAGAATATTTACCAGCTCCTTAATACCTACAAAACGATGCCAAACTTATTATCAAGGGATTCAAGGGGCTCTATTATTTGGCTACAACCTGTCTTTTAAAGCTTTTTCACAATATACCCATATTCCTGTCATTGGAGTCTATTCATCAAAGCCTGAATTCACCATATATTTTCCTATTTCTCCAGACAGTTATAAATGCCCCCATTTTTTCTTGCTTTCTGCCGTTCAAAAGCTGGACACCTATCTGCTTATCATTTATCTTAAGAAATTGAACACTGTCGGTACATTAAAAGTTCCCTGTGTTGACCCCTCCCACTTTATATGGTTGTATGGTTGTGAGAGGCTGAATGATGCCCCCCCCCCACCAAATGTCCACATCCTAATCCTTGGACTCAGTGAATGTTACCTTATATTGCAAAGAACTTGTAGATGTGATTAAGGATTTTGAGATGGGGAGATTATCTTGGATTATTCACCTGGTCCCTAATGCAATCACAAGTGACAACGTAAGAAGAGGGAAAAGGAGAATTCACACAGATGAAAGAGGAGAAAGCAACATGACCACAGACGCAAATTGGAGTGATACAGCCATAAGCCAAGAAATATCAACAGCTACCGGAAGCTGGAAGAGGCAAGGAACAGATTCTCCCCTAGCATCTCTAGAGGGGGCATAGAGCTGCCTACACCTTGGTTTTAGCTCTGAAGGACTCACTTTGAACTTCTGGCCTCCAGAACTATGAGAGAATAAATTTATGTTATTTTAAGCCATGAGTTTTGTGGTAATTTGTTACAGCAGCCATAGGAAACTACCATAATGCTATTGTGGTCTACTACTTTGTTTTTGATATTTTTCTTAATTTATTCTAAAATTTATATACAGAAGAATTCCCTCTTTTCGATATATAGTTCTATGAGTTCTGACAAATGTGTAGACTCATGTAACTACCCTCACAGTCAAGATACAGAACAATTCCATCACCCTCCTGCCCCCTGCACCCTCAAGTATCCTCGTCTTACTCCTTTGCGGTCAAACCCTCCTGGCACTCTTCAGCCCTGGCAACCATAGATCTGTTTGTTGCTATAGTTTTGCGTTTTCCAAAATGTCATGTAAGTGAAATAATTTAATATGTAGTTTTTTGAGTCTAACTTTTTTCACTTCATATAATGCATTTGAAATTTATCCCATGTTGTTGCAGGTATCAGTAGTTTATTTCTTTTTATTACTAAATAGTACTGAATAGTATTCCATTTTATGAACATACCACAGTTAGTTTATCTATTACTCAATTTAGGAACATTTGGGCTGTTTCTAGTTTTTGGCAATTATGAATAAAGCTGCTATAAAGATTCATGTACAGGTTTTTGTGGGAACACAGGTTTTTTATTTCACTTGGGTAAATACCTAGGAGTGGAATTGCTGGGTTGTATGGTAAGTGTATGTTTACATATACATAATAAAAAATTGCCAAACTAATTCCCAAAGTGGCTGTAGCATTTTGCATTCACATGAGCAGTGTATGAAAGTTCAAGTTGCTCTGAATCCTTTTGAGCACTTGGTATTATCATTTACATTTTTAAAATTGTTTTTATTTTGGTTTTTCTGATACTTGTATAGTGGTATTTCGTTGTGGTTTTTATTTACATTTCCCTGATGACCAGTGATGCTGAGCATATTTTTATGTGCTTGTTTTCTATCTGTATGTCTTCTTTGATAAGGTATCCAATTGGGAAACCAATGTAATATTAGGAATAGTGGATTTCAAGTTTAGAATTATGTATTAGTGATTGCTTTCAAATGAAACTCTTTGTCTTAGTCAATTTGGGCTGCTATAACAAAATACTGTAGACTGGGTAACTTAAACAACAAACGTTTATTTCTTATAGTTCTAGAGGCTGGAAGTCTGAGATCAGGGTGCCAGCATGGTCAGGTTCTTAGTGAGGGTCCTCTTCCTGGTTTATAAAGTCCTGGCTGTCATCTTCTTGTATCCTTACATGGTAGAGACAGGAAAAAACTTTCTCGTGTCTCTTCTCATAAAGGCACTAATCCCATTTATGAGGGCACTTCATGACTCGATTACTTCCCCAAGACCCTAACTCTGAATAACATCTGTTTGGAGCTTAGGATTTCAACATATGAATTGTAGGGCAACCCAATCATCCAGTCCATAGCACATTTCATTTGACATACTTCAAATTTAGAAGTTTTTAATTTTACTATGAGGAGCCAAGCTCAAACCTTACTTTTATATGTAATAGTTCTGCTAAAAGTATGACAAGGTAGCATTAATGTTTTGAAATTAGATAAAATGAGCAATATAACATTTAATTCAGTTTCTAAGTACTACTGTTTTTAGCCATGATATAGCTATAACATAAGCTGCAGGGCAGATTGATTTCTTCCTCATTAGGATTTCCTTGAATTTGTACCTTTACTTAAAAGCTGACCCAAGTCATTTTGTTATTGGTCTTTTTGTTTTTCCTCTGAAGGCATTGACAATTCCATCACTTTGTGACCCACTTACAGTTTCATCACTTGAAATAGTGTTTGAGTTTATCTTTTCTTCTTAAGTACTACCCATTTCCTTAGAATTCACATTTCAAGAACTCCCTGGATATTCCAACTAAATTGCCATTTTAAGAGGCTCTCCATTTCAATTTCTCAACTCTCTACCAATAATCCTGCCTTTAATCCTAGCAAAGCACTTTCCCTACAAAAGACCCCTAAGCCATCATCATTCCTCAGGAGAAAATTATGCTCTAATCTTCCCCTCAATTTCTTCTTGTAAACATTGAGCCTTTGACGCTCTTCCCAGAGAGTTGTTAGCCTTTTGTCTCTTCTTTCATATGAATGGGCTTTTGCAATCAGACTTAAGTATAATCTTGAGCTGAACTCAAGTGAACAAATGATTTCTTCCCTGCTGTTGTATTACAACTCTATCGTGGAAAAAAAAAAAGGTTTATAATCTGTTTTCATTACTGAGAACAGAGTAAGTAAGGGGTTGCTACTACCAGGGGCACTGTCCTATCTTTAAGATAGGTATAAAAAAAATCAACTCAAGAAAGTAGTTCTTAAATAAAGCAAAGTGTTTTGTAGCCCCAGCTGCAGGTTTAGATGCCCTTGCTAGGCCCATTTGGAAATATTCTCTCTGGGCTATAATTTCTTCCTTCAATTTCACAAGACTAGAGGAGGGAGAGTCAGTTACAAATTTGGCTATAACACGATGGCAATAATCATGTAGTCAGGTAACTTCTCTTTCATGTGGTAAAATACATTGGCTTGAAAACATTTCAGAAAGTATTTCACTGGGAGCTTTCCAGAAAAAAGAAATATGTTGTAAGACACACTTGCCAATGCCTTTTTGGAACCATTTCTTCCTTGCTAAAGTATCTGCTTGTTGCCATATAGATGCAATCTGAGAGATTAAAAAATTAAAGCCATCAATGTATCCTGTGAAGGAAAACGAGCCTCTCAGGCTTTAGTGGACTTTTAAATATGTGAATATTTTTTGTAGGCTAATTTAAATGTTAATAAAAAGATAAGGGAATTGATCTGAATGTCTTTATTCTTAGACTCATAAACGAAATTCTGCACATCCAGAAATAATGAACCTTTAACCAATTATAGACACCTCTATTCTAACTATTTACATTGAAGTATTTCTAAGGATTGCGTCTAAGCATGTAGTTGTTGAAATGAGTGTTTTTGTAAGGCTTTTCCCTCATAATTCTTCAATTTTTTTCTTTTTATTATAAACTTAGATATGTTTCAGGTGTTTTAGGATGTTCTTCTAGCTATTCATTGGCAACGGATGAGTTGATTAGTAACAAACTAATGGATCGCCTGGTTCTCCAGGCTGCTTCATATTCTGTGTTGCAGGGCGGGATTTCTAAGAGAACAGTGAAAACATACTCATACCAATCATCCATGGTAGAAAGGCTGCAAAGGCAGCACAAATCACATTCAGACACTAGTCCATACAAATCCATTGGCTTTGGAATGATGTTTGCTTTCTCAGTTATGCTTTGCTAAGGACTCAGGTTAAAAACAGTTTACCAGGAAAGACTAAGGAACTGTTTTAGAATATAGGAGACTAAAGAGAAATGACAACTGAATGCCATGCAGGATCCATGACTACTTATTTTTTCTTTGACCATAAAAACATTCTTGGGGCACTTGGTAAAATCTGAATAAAGTCTGTGAATTAGATAAGAGTATTGTATCAGTGTTAATTTTCTGATTTTGATAATTGTGTATAGTTCTGTTAGAGAATTTCTTCTTTATTAGGAATACATACTGAAATATTTAGGACTAAAGGGGCATCATGTCTGCAACTTACTCTCAAATGATTCAAAACTCAGGTTCTATTGACATGTGTGCATACACTCATTATACATATATACACATGTATGTGTATATGTAAGGCACATGTGTGTGTGTATGTACACACAAAGAGATTAAGCAAATGTGGTACAATGTTAACATTTGGGGAATGCGGAGGAAGGCTGCATGGGAATTCTTAGAGCTATTCTCTAAACTCTTTTCTGTAAGTCTAAAATTATGTTAAGACAAAAAGTTTAAGAAAAACACCAGTTTTCACGTTTTTGAGAAGGGAACAGGTAGCTCAGAAACAATCAGCTAGCAGGAAAAACTCAACCTAAGTATGTTAAACTGCAGGCTCTATTAAAAATTAGTAAACACCATTAGTCTATATATTTTTTAATATGGACGTTTTTCAAAACCACAACTCAATTTTCACTTAGAAAAATAAGTTAAATGAATTAGTACAAATCCACCCAGGAAGTAGGAAGTAGCAATTTCTGTAACATTTTACCTGTAGTTGTTAGCAAATGCCAGCTTGTCTTCAGTGTATACATGGGATGATCTTCATTTATTTTCATGAGTGTTGATATTTTCCAGATGTTTGTTTTATTAACCTATCTAATTTTCTTCTTTCTGGTAATGAAAGCACTGGGTCTTGTTAATTTCAGAGCAAACAGCAAATGTATAATGGCTTCTTATAGATATGTTTCCTTGGTAAATTTGCTAATTTTTATGAAACATTAAAGAGATTAATAATGGGAAATGGATCCACTTTATATCTGACCAAATCTTCCCCTGAAAACGAACGTTTTTCCTCTTTGTATCAGACACTGCTTGCTCAGAATATATATATATATTTCCCAAGAGACCCCCCCATCCACGTCCACAGACCTGTGTGCTTCAGGGCAGCCACCTCACCCCTTGTTCCAGCAGGCAGAGCTTTTCTCATCCCATCCTGGTAATCCCATTTCCTTTCCCGGTGATTGGGTAAGGAATCAGCACGTAACTCATTTTCGGCCAAATAAAATCTGCTCATTAGGATTTAAAAAGGACTTAATTCACTCCTGAGAAAGAGACCTTTGTTCTTGTCACTGTGATGTCTGGATGTGACACCTGGAACTGTGTAGCCATCACAGGGCAAAGCTGATGAGGGATGGGAAAGTGGAAAGATGGAAGGAATCTGGGAGCCCAGTGACACTGATGAGCTGCTGAATCAGCCAGCCCTGGCACCGTCATTATCTTTGGACTTTCAGATATCATGGACTGTTATGGCTAGAAATTTGTATTATTTGAAGGCAAATGCCTTCACTGAATATTCTGAATTTGTTTCTATAAGAAATTATCTTAAATTCTATGATTTAGTATTAAAAAGCCAGTCAGATTCATCAAACCAATCAGATGATACAGGCTTTTATATTTTACTTAAACCAACCATAGAAATGCATATTTCTTTAGTCATAGTCACAATCTCATTCATCTTCTGTGAAATATAATAACATTTGACAATGGGAAATTCTGGCTGTAAAGTGAAAGTAATAATGTTTACCTACTTTGTAAAGTGATAGGGAGAATTAAATGAGTTATATTTAAAGCTCATAGAACAGTGGCTGGCAGCTTGTGAGTTCAACAATGATTGTTAACAATAGCAATGGTAATTATTATTCTTTTTTATGGTTTTATTGCTAAAATACTTGCTATCTCAATTTTAATTGTTTTTATTTTAAGTAACAGACCTTTTAAAAAGCAAATGAATACCTCTAGTGCATTTAACTTAAGAATTTGGGGGAATAAATATTATAAATCTCAGTTCTTAGATAAAAAACCTGAACCACATGGATGGAACTTTCCGTGCAACACCTGCGAATACACTCATGAATCTCGCACAAATACCAAGTCCAATATGGCATAATTTAAAATTTTGAAAAGTAGCATGGCGTAGTGCAGTGTTTATCAAACAGTGGGTCATGTTACAATCGTAGGTGATGAGACCCATTCAGTGGGGTTGCAGCCAGAATTTTAAAGAATTGAATTCTTATGGAATAGGATGGGTAAAATCAGTGTAAATTTTAAGTATAAAGATAAGTATTGTTTCATGAAACTTTGTTTTTGGCAGCGTATGTGTGTACTGGGTTACATTATAAAGTGTGTTTCTTACTGTGAACTTTGGTATAACGGAAAAACAGGGACTCCACAGCCAGACAAACTTGACTTCAAATATCATTAGCCTATTGTATGAAAAAGAACACGAACTTGTTCTTACAAGATAACAGGCACTCGAAGCAGTGTCTCTTCTTTCCTGTTCTGTCCATCGGCCGCCCCCACCTTCCCCGGTGTGGCCTTGAACTTACAGCACAACGGAGTAAAGCAACACTGACATTAGCAAACAAGGCATCTTCAAACAAACACATATAACCGTTTCATATATTATCAATTCATCCAAGCCTGAAACACCAGGCGCGCAGCAAGTGATCTGGGTTCTGAAGCAAGGAAAATCAATTTTATTTAAACTACGACAAATGGTGTCTCCCGAGTTCCTCACAGCCAAGAAATCACTCTGGCCCTATTTTTAAAATAACAGGTATTTGGGTAGAACCATTGATTGTTTTCAGTTTTGTTACCTCAGCAGAATGACGCACTATCCATCTACAGTGCGAGTGTGAGAACGGTCGGGCCATCCTGGCACGCAGAGTGGCCGGGGCCACTGAGCCCTCCAGTGCCAGCCAGCCACGTGCGTGGAGGCCACTCGTGGGGTGGGCGCACAGCCTTCTCCTGTCACAGGTGAACTAAGGGGAACGAGAGGATGAATATGTGATCACGCGTTGACCATTGCTCATTCCACAGAGAGCCCACATTAACATAGGAATGGATCGTTCGTTTTTTCTCCAAGTCCAATGCATTTATTCGATATTACTGACCTTAACTCCTCGTTTACTGTGTGGAGTGCTCCAGTGAATCCCAGGGAGAAGAAACAAAACCTGTTGTTTCGTGTCACTGACACAATATGGAGCAGAAAAAGAGACTGATTCTCCACTCTTCCTCCTTTCCTCCTTTTCTTCTTCCTCTTTCTCCTCCTCCCCTTCTTTCTTCCTTTTCTTCTTCTTTAAGAAAACATCCATTTATGTGCCAGAACTTAGTGAAACTGCTGAGGTAGTCAAGGCAATAAATTGAACTGGTCCCTTTTACCTCTAGAAAATATGAAAGCATCCTTCTGCCACAGAGCTGGCACGCATGGCAGGATCATGCTACTGTTAATGGGAAGGCAGGAAAGTACATTATCACTTCAGGGCTGTCATTACCAGAGGGTTTTGCTGTGAACTATGGCATTCAGGGAAAGGCAGGCCAGAGGGAAAAAGGGGGTTGGGTGGGAAGGGAGGAAAAAGAAAGCAAGTGTTTTTTTTTTTTCTTTAACAGCCTGACAAAAATGATGGTGATATTAAGATTTGGAGAATTTAAATTGAATGCAAAATATAACAATTCTTTCATTTAAAAGGCAATTAAGATAGGCACCCCCTTTTGTTATCCTGGAGGTACATATTTGGAAGAAGACAGGCTCAGCTACACCTGATGGCTTCAGCTAATCAGTTCATATCTGTCTTAAACCTGCCAAGACCAGATCTCCCATTTGATCTTAAGCCTAAAGGTATATAATTTGTACCAGTGAAATCCCAAAGAGATCAGTTCACTGTACATTTTTTTTCTTGCTATTCATAGATGAAATTCATTTCAAAATTTATTTTTTCTCCTTGGTATAAATTTTAAAACTTATTTTAAATAAATCACTTATTTAATATCCCAAATTACAGCAATAAAATAGCTAATGATATGAGAGTGCTTAAGACTTTCTAAGTTAGTTCATAATACAACTGCAAAGTACTGTACCTAAGCAGTGTTACTGCCATCTTATAATGGAAGAATTTGGGGGTAGCCCATGTGGAAAAATTCAGAATCTTGGGCTTTGCTTCCTTCATTCCCTTATATACAGGTTGCTTAGCACAGATACTGAGCTCTTAACTGAAAGAAGTTATAATCATTTTTGTCTGTTTCATCATAGTCTGTTTTCTCTCTGGATTCTGTTGTGCATACCAGATAAACAGATCCCTAATGAGTTCACAGTCAGCAAGTTAGTTCCTAGATGTGTAGCAGGCCCTTGTTAATGCAGTTATGAGTAGCTGGTTACTCATTCTTCCCCTTTCTGCCCCCCACCTTACTCTACACTAAGGTTTCTAATTTTATTGCAGAACGATCCACCTTTTAGCAAGAGAGACCTCGTTCTTATTATTTTTTTAAAAGCAGTAGTGGTAAGAGTAATTCTAGGCAAAGTGTTATAGAAAAAGTAAACAGCATGAAATGGCTATTCTATGATACCCCACAAGACCATCTGTTTTCCCAACAAAAATAACCCAGTGCTTCCTCGAGTTACGTTTTAAAAGGTTTAAGCAATCATTCAGATAATCAGACTTCATTGCTGTGAAATTTCATCAAAGTATACTCAATCCTTGAACTCATATCTGGGTCCATTTTGCCAATCAGATAAAACTTCCTAGGCTTTTTCCTAGAGGCATGAGTGGTTAACTTGATCTTATTGCTCTGCAAAAGATTTTGTGCTACACATCATTTTTCATAAAAGCTATTTGTTGTGTTAGGAGAAATCCAGAGAGACTCCTTGTTAGATAGATTTTGGTGGGTGGGCTGGGGCTCACTTTGCTTTATCTCTTTGGACCAAATGAAAATTCTTAGACATTCTTGCAAGTTAACCTTAAAGGAAATGAAGAGGCACACAGTGATACACAGGAAATTAGCATCTTGGTAAGCAAAGGTGTTCTCATGAACAGATCAATAATTATTAAAAAAGAAAAAAGAAAAGAAAAACAAAACAATCCCAAGGAAATCCCTGATTTGGAAGCACTGAATTTATTTGTTTTAAGATTGTTGCCTGCTGCTTCTTCTTCCTTTTTTTTTTTTAAGGGATAGGGATTAAGGCCATCTGACTACTTCCTTTTTCCTTTGTAAAGGTCAGTCACCCAATGCATGTCCCCTCTTGTCCACACCAGCACAAACAGCCTTTGCATCGAAAAAGCACTAGGTGGTGCCCATTTTCTTTGCCAGTGAAAGGGCTGGATTTCCCCAAGGGAGTCCCTTCAGGGAAGTTCATCAGGCCCCAGCCCCATGCAATGCACTCCCCTCTTCTAACAGATGACCAGAAGCATGGTGTCACATTCTGTCCCTTTCCTGGTGCATCCTGGGACTCCCGTTTTAGGACAGAGCTGTGGTTTTGGGAGACAGTGTGTTTAAATGTGAGAGTGGGAGTGGAAGCCAATGGTGGTGGTAAAAAGCTTCAAATACCCTCTTTGAAAATGAAAGGTAAGAGGCATAAAGGCTGTAACCTTGCCATCTGCGTCTGTAAAAAGTCATAGCATCATATCTTTGCCAAGACTCTCTCTCCTTCTGCCAGATCATCTGGACAAGGCAGTGCACATGCTAGTTTTATTTTTTCCTACTTTTGCTCAAAATCAAGCTGGGAAAATAATAAAAGAATAAAGGTTCATCTTAAATTTTAATTTGCCTCTTCACAAAAATAATTCCTCTTCAAATAAAGTATGGTTAAATTGAAGATTTTGCATGCCCACGTCTGCCCCCCATTCCTACTGTTTGAAGAGGTAGCTTTATACCATTGAGTTCTTTTCTTAAAAAAAAAAAAAAATCTTATTAGGCACGCTTAACAGATTGTTGCTTTGTGTTCAAGGAGAGCAGATAACTGGCTAAGAAGATGGTTTTTTCAGAATAATTTTTCCAGGCAATATGCCCATCGGATCTGTTTTAGAATGTAGAACCACTGAGAAAGTTTTTGTTCTTGCAAAAGATCTGGTAGCAGCAATTGGGCAGAATCCTGCTATTGTCATGAAATAAAGAAAAGCAAAGAGAATATTAATTTTTTTCCTAGTAGACATATGTCTTATCTGTCCATGACCTATTCCCTGAAATTTGGCCAGATAGAGTTAGTTTGTTCAAATATATTCATTTTATTTTAAAGAAGGCAAGAAAATTGTTTTTTTGAATGTCAAAAAGTAAACTCTTATAGTAAAACCTGAATCCTGTTTCATAGTTGGTGAACCCTACTCCAAAACAAAGGGTAAATAAGACCGGTAGTAATTTTAAAAAGTTGAACTAAGAGAAAAGCTCAATTATGAAACTCCAAGAATTATTTCTGTGCTCTGGCTGCCCCGTCATATGTCATGGCATGTGGTGGGCTGACTGCTCATTAATTCTATTTATATCAGTATGATAATCCACCCCACTGAGTACACATGTGTTAAAATATTCATAAATTATGTTTACTGAGAACAAATATACATTAAATGCCAAAAGAAGACCATAATTTAAAGGCAAAACTAGTCAACAATCAAACAAGCATAGCCTTTTTACTGTCAGTCCGGTACATTATGTTTTATCAAATTCACGTTAATTACCTCACCTTCCAATGCTTCATAAGGAATGTTTATCTTTTGTTTTTAAACTGTACAAAAGAAATAGATTTCACTGAAAGGGATAGATTTGGAAAACAAAGATGTTATGTTATCTCAGACCAATAACAATGCTGTCAACTGGAACAAACCATCTAGGGAAATACACTTCTGGTCTCCCAAATTGTTAAAGATATGTCATGTGAACCCTAATACACACTTGAATTGAACATGATGGTGTTTCATGAAATTATAGACCATGTTAAATAAAGCGGCTAATTTCTGGATAAATTCAGCTTTCTTGATAAACTCAGCTACTCATTTATGCATTTTTTGAAAACAAATAACAGCTGGTTAAGAAAATCTAGAATGTTGAGAATTGAAACCAAACTGCAACAGACTATTTTAGAACGCATTACTTCCAAATGAAGCAATCCTGAACTGCTCTATTTTGAATGATTTCAGGAAGTTGAAAAAGTCGAGGTGATTATTCTTTTGACAAGCTGCCTATGCAGCAACACACCACAGTTGAAAAGTTTGAATTGCGTATCAAAATCCAAAGTGGTTTAAGTTAAAATATATTGCCCAACTTACCCAATTCATTATATTCTAAATTAATGCCATGAAAACATCCAGAACTATTAATTATCAGGACTACACTTCACATTTAACTAAAATAATGATCATTTGAAAAAGTGAACTGTGTGCTGGCTTAGTGGTCTCACTGTAATTCTCTCTAGGAAACTTAAAAATTTTAAAACTCTAATTATCCTTGAAAGGACTTCTTTTGTTGATCAAAATAACAAAAGATGAGTAAAACAGAATATAAAATTCTGAATTTATTTCATTGTTACTGTATGCTTATTTTAAAGAAGGACATGACATTTAGTGGACAAAACAGTAAAAATGAAATACTTTTTCATGTTGCCGATACTTACTACAGGATTGAAGTGGTCACTCAGATTGCATGTTTATTTCAGGTAAGATTTTTTTCTATACAGTGGGATACCTTCCCAGAATATTTTACTTTCCACTTTCCTTTAGAAGGAAAATTTCTTTAATTATACACAATTTAAAGAAACTTATAGGTATGGGGGAATCTCTCCTAAGGAAATAATTCAAAATGTGGAAAAAAACCACATATATAAAAATTGTCTTTTAATGTTATTTACAGTAGCAAACATTGGAAGGTGTTTAGACAATGGAAGCATGGTTAGAAAAAGATGACAGTATTCATTTGATGAAATAGTATGCAGTCAATAAAAATTATGGGTATGCAGCAATATGGGAAATGTGTGATAAAATACTCAGTAAAAATGTCAGAATATAAGATTAAGGTATAGCATGATTAAAATAATTTTAAAACATGCAAATAATAAAACACCAAAAGAGCATGCATAAAAATGTTAACCATCATACTAAGGAGTGAATTTATTTATTTTTTGCCCTCTTTTCAATCTTCTATTGTTATGCTGTTTTATGTAATTCAAAGTGCATTTTAAAATTTCAAAATTATTTAAAAGCGATCAGTACTCAATTTACATTTTTTTATTTAGATGTTATAAAGAATCACCACAGATTTTTGAGGGGAAAAATTAGACAACTTCCACTTCCAAAACTGTTCATTTTAAAACCAATATTCCAGTGTGTGGTTTTTAGTAGTCAAGCCCAATTTGCTTTCTGTGAAATCACAGCGCACATATATTTTATTAAATGAGAGTTCCCTCTTGTATTTTTTTTAAAAATTCCTGCTCTTTTAATTCAACTTCAAACCACAGCTTTTTCACCTATCAATTCTCAAAAACCCGAGCAGCCATTTCGGAAAACAAAACAAAAGAAAACCCCACATATCAAAACACCACAAAACCCTCTCATTAAGCGCTCTGCAAAGTTTGGGACATACTTTCATGTGAATCTTGGCCTCTGTACAGCACTGCTGCACAATCATTTTCATCTGAGATTTGAACATATTGGAAGAACTAGAGCCTTCCTTTCTTTTATCCTGTCATTTCCCCCCCCCTGGAAGTGACGGGCATATGGCAGGCACCCTCCCTGGATTCTCGAACAACAGGAGGGACCTGATTTCAATTCCTACATCCTGTCATCACTGACTCTCGGGATATTTTGTTCTTGCAAGGCTAGGGATGTGATTCGAATTTGCCATACGGACAGAGCTTAATGCGATGCCATTTTTACCACTGGAGCCCTCAATCAGTTAATTAAACATGATATAAATCACCACATGTATTTGTAAAGTAAGATTAATATGGCAAAGTCAAAGTAAATGAGGAATCCTCCCCATCCTAGGAGTGTGAATCGCCGATAGGAAGATTACACTTTTGGAAACTCAATACTTTCCAGCAGGCTTTGTTGGTTTAATCCCTAAGACTGCTTTGTGCAACTTGAAACCTGGAGCTGTCATCTTTAGCCAAAATTTCATCCATAACTTCCTCAGCTTTCACCCCATTATTGAAATCAGCATTCACAATACTTAACAAAGATCAAACCTTTCAGCGGACCATAGGGCAGGCTCTTACCACCTGGGACACCAGAAACATGTTTAATAAATATTTCATTTTGTTTTAACAGGAAGACTTTCCCCAGTTCCCAATTTTTTTTTTTCTTTCCTAGGGAGCTAAGGGCTACCCCCAAGCTGCACATTCCATCACTGTGGTCAGTTAGGTTTATAGCCTTAATAAAAGGATTTTCCCCCTTCACGTGCTAGGGAGACTTGTTAAACTAGAGCAATTATAGAAACACAAGATAGGTGCTCTGCAAAGATCAAAGCTCACCTAAAGACAGCTCTGTAGGAATTTGGAGCTTTCTTTGAAAAGCGCTCAGTTTACAAAGTATTGAGGTATTAAACCCCAGGAATTAAAAAAAAAAAAAGCCTAGTTTTGAATAATGTTAGAAGTCTGACAGTAGTTAATATGGGATCTCCTTCAGCCACTCTTTGTGTATTATTCCTAATATCTATTCACGGCGTATCTATAATAGCTCCAAAGGAACCATTATGCTCAGAAGACATACGCATATGATGGATCCTTAATACCAAATGCATTACCTACTCAGTAGGTACATTTTAACCTCAATATCCTAGCTCAGGGGAAGGGTGGGAAAATAGCCTGTAAATTTTTTCAGGAGGAAAAAAATGCAGCATGCCTGGGTCTTAAGCACTGTGGCTCAGCGGGATCCCTAGAGGCTTTGCTTTCCACGTGGGAGGGAGAGGTGATGGCCTGTGCTGGGCTGCACCAGGTGACATCAGCACCTGCCCTTCAGGGTTGCTGCACGACTCACTCAACTGTTATGAAGGAGTTGAAACACCCAGTCTTAGGCGTTGTAATGTTTCCTCTACCTGTACAGATCATTGTCATTCTTCCTGAAAACACACATACACATGCAAACACACACACACATGATCGTGTATGTAGACTCGATTTTAGAATAACACCAATAAACCCTGAGTGGCCTAAACTCAAACATGTGGCTATGGGAGCTTTTGGGTGACAAAGGGTCTGTAAGCCAAACAATTTCTTTTGTGTACAGCATCTTAATACAACAGAGCAGTGTAAATGGGCTCAGCATGGCATTTTGAATTCTGTGCTTCAGCCTTGGAAAATGAGTTATTTAAAAGACAGCTATTGCCAGGAACATTTTAATATCGCTTTAGAGAAAAGCATTTGGGGTTTTTGGTGTTCAGGAGTCTTAGTTTTTAAAAATGCAGGGATAAAACCATCTGCATATTCATTTTTTTTTTTTTTTTGAGACATAGTCTTACTCTGTTGCCCAGGCTGTAGAGTGCCGTGGCATCAGCCTAGCTCACAGCAACCTCAAACTCCTGGGCTCACGCAATCCTTCTGCCTCAGCCTCCCGAGTAGCTGGGACTACAGGCATGCGCCACCATGCCCGGCTAATTTTTTCTATATACATTTTTAGTTGTCCAGCTAATTTCTTTCTATTTTTAATAGAGACGGGATCTCACTCTTGCTCAGGCT
>CAUYRT010082197.1:0-14968 GCA_963574885.1 Lepilemur ruficaudatus
CTCTCCTACCCACCTGCACTATCTTGGAGTTGGGGACACCAATCAAGAAGGAAGGGAAGCAAGAGAAGACATGCCCGTTCCTGGCAGCAGCTTCTCCCAAAGCTACTCTGGGTCACGTCTGACAAGGGAAGATGCTGATCGAGGCATTTGGCACCTGAGCTCTGAAAAAAGCACAGTTGGGCAGCGTGTCAGAAACCAGCCCTTGGCAGGTCAGTGCGCTGCAGAGGTTAAGCGCAAGGGCTCTGGAGTCAGATAGACATGGTTCTGATGTGCTCGGAGACCTGGTGGAAGTTCCTTAAACCCCACAAGCCTCTGTTTCCTCTTCTGTAAAAGACGCTTAATCTTGTATCTCAGGCATGGGTAACTCCGAGTACAGTGTTTGGCACAAAGCAAGTCCTCAAATGGTGAACTAATTGTTATAAAGGGAAAGGGAATGGACTTGTATTGAGGACTTAACTGTATGGCAGGGGCTCTCTGTGCACCATCTCCTTTAGTTTTCACAGCAACTCAGGGCCTCAAGCATGCGTAATAACCTCTGGAGTTTGCAATTCAGCAGTACAGCAGCAACCCTTCACGGGAGAAATTCTCCCCATTTTACAGAGGAGGAAACTGAGGTATCACAGATACTTTTGGGTCCTTACTCATACCCTCTTGCCCTGACCACTTCTAAGACCTAGCACCTGCATTTCTGTGCCCAAGGGGTTTCCTCTTGTGTTTGGCCTGGCCAGGCCGGCAGCAACAATAACCCTCTCCCTGGTAGCTTCCAGCCACCGACTGATGGAGTTTGGGCATAAGTACCCTATCTCCCTTGACCCTTGGGATAACCCTGAGGCATCTGTTCTACACTGTTTCCCGGAAATCCCCAATGGGATTAAGCGCCCGTGGCCCAGGGCAGCAAATGCCTTAATCACACAACCTCTGTTGACAGCCTTTCCTTCTGCACCTCACTTTCCTATTCTCCTATCAGTTTTCCCCTCACCTCTCAAATAAACTGCTTGCACTTGAATCCTTACCTTAGGATCTGTTTCTGGAATTAAGACATAAGACTTAGAAAGACTCAACCCAGGTTATTCTGCTCACAAGATGGAGAGCTGTTCGGCCCTAGCTGTATTGGTTAGGAATCCTTTTGGCTGCAAGTAAACAATTGCTACATAAAAATGACTGAAACGTGAAGACAGAAGACATTTCATTCTCTCCCTGGAAGTCAGAAGTCAGGCAGTCCTGGCCGGGCACGGTGGCTCACGCCTGTATTCCTAACACTCTGGGAGGCTGAGGTGGAAGGATTGCTCAAGGTCAGGAGTTTGAGACCAGCCTGAGCAAGAGCGAGACACTGTCTCTACTAAAAAAATAGAAAGAAATTAATTGGCCAACTAAAAATATATAGAAAAAATTAGCCGGGCATGGTGACACATGCCTCAGCTACTCAGGAGGCTGAGGCAGAAGGATCCCTTGAGCCCAGGAGTTTGAGGTTGCTGTGACTAGGTTGACGCCACAGCACTCTAGCCCAGGCAACAGAGTGAGACTCTGTCTCAAAAAAAAAAAAAAGAAGAAAAAGAAGTCAGGCAGTCTAGCACTGGCACAATGACTCCACTGAGTTATCAAGAACACTGTGTTTTTTCTCCATCACTTTCTTTAGACAATCTATAAGACAATAATTCAAGCCCTAATTTGTAGTATATTTCTGCTGTATAAATACTGCTACTATGGCAGATTCTGCATGTCTAACAAGCTCCCAGGTAATGGCAATGCTTGGGATAAATAAAGCTTGGAATAACTGAATCTAGGGCTTAAAAAAAAAGAACACTGTGCACTTGGGTCTAGTGATGTAGACATAGAGACATGAAGATGTTCTCCCCTTATATCCTGAGGGTCTGGGGGAGAAGTTCCACTAGTTCCTAGTTACCCAGGGGTCATAGATATGCTTCTGATCAACTGGCTTTTTGTTTGTTTTGGTGAGGAGGGTGCTTTTCTTTTCTCTTTCTTTTTTTTAAAGTATAACTTAAGGAATAGCATATTGTAAGGAGGAGACACTACCCTTAGGGCTAAGATAGAGGGACCAAGAAAGAGCTGCCCTTCTCCCAGGCTGAGATCCAGACCTTGTTGGAGAAGGCAAGGCTGTGACATAAAAGTTGCTGGTGTGCAGTGCCAGCAGGACCGTCGGGAGTCTGTCCTCTGGGATATTGGGGAAGCCGTCCACAGAGAGAGGCCATGCCTCAGCGTTCACTGCATAGCTGCCTGAGAGGAGCCCTGGGAAGCTACTCACAGGGAAGTACCTCGGTGGTGGCACTCTGCTGCAATGTCGTCCAAGGGGTGCCAGAGAAAGCTTACGGCCGCTGCACGTAGCAGGACACTGGAGAAGCCATATCCTTCCGAGGCTGAGTGTTGGAGAAGCCGTGTGGGCTACTGGCGCTGGGCTCTGCAGGAGCCAGGTGCCGGAGATGCTGCGGTGTTGGGGAGCAGCACCGGAGAAGCCACCCATGCTGGAGGAGCTGAGAGCTGGTGATGCCACACATGTTGCCAGAGCTTGGTGCTGGTAGAAGCATATCGTGCTCCAGAACCCACCTGGAGGAGAACACAGGAGCCAGGAAGAGGAACTTGTTCCTCCTTCAGCGTCCCATATCATTTTTTTACTGACAAAGCTGGAAAAGGAGATATATTTACATTATTGAAGGGTGGGTTGGAACCCCCCGGCAACATGTTGATAACTGACAGAGTCCACTGCTTTGGTTACTGTATCAGTTTGCTATTGCTGTGTGACAAATTACCCTAAACTTAGAGGCTACAAATGGCTAAGTGGCACAGGCTACTACAAAGATATGGTAATCAGGACAATGCAGTATTGGCATAAGGATAGACGTACAGATTGATGGAATAGAATTCAGAGACCAGAAATAAGCCCATTCATCTATGCTTAATTGATTTTTTGACAAGGTGCCAAGACCTTTCAATAAGGAAAGCACAGTCTTTCAACAAATGGTGCTGGAACAACTGGATATTCACATGCAAAAGAATTTATTTGGACTCCTACCTCATGCTATGTACAAAAATTAACCCAAAATGATCAAAGACCTAAATGTAAGAGCTAAAACTACAAAACCCTTAAAAGGAAACATAGGCATAAATCTTCGTGACCTTTAATTAGGCCATGATTTCTCAAATATGATACTAAAAGCACACGAAACACACAAAAAATGGATAAGTTGCACTTCACCCAACACGTTTGTTGTAGAGCGTATCTAAGGACTGTTGTGTATCCAAGGACACTATCAAAGAAAGTGAAAAGGCAACTCACAGAATGAGAGAAAATATTTGCAAATCATGTATTTGATAAAAGTCTGGTATCATAACAAAGAACTTTTACTACTCAACAATAATAAGACAAATAACCCAATTTAAAAATGGGCAAAGGAAGATGTTCACCATCATTAGGCATTAGGGAAATTTTCAAATTTCAAAACCATAATGAAGGCTGGGTGCGGTGGCTCACGCCTGTAATCCTAGCACTCTCGGAGGCCGAGGTGGGTGGATTGTTTGAGCTCAGGAGTTCGAGACCATCCTGAGCAAGAGCAAGATCCCATCTCTACTAAAAAAATAGAAACAAATTAGCTGGACAACTAAAAGTGTACATATAAAAAATTAGCTGGGCATGGTGGCGCATGCCTGTAGTCCCAGCTACTCAGGAGGCTGAGGCAGTAGGGTTGCTTGAGCCCAGGAGTTTGAGGTTGCTGTGAGCTAGGCTGACGCCATAGCACTGTAGCCCGGGCAACAGAGTGAGACTCTGTGTCAATAAATAAATAAATAAATAAATAAATAAATAAATACCATAATGAGATACCACTTCACACCCACTAGGGTGGTTGTAATAAAAAAGACAGATAACACTTGTTGTTGAGCATGTAGAGAAATTGGAACACTCATATGTTATTGGTGGGAATGTAAAATGGTGCAGCCACTTTGGAAAACTATCTGGCAATTTCTAAAAAGGTTAAACATAGAGTTGCCATGTAACCCAGCAATTCTCTTGGACACATACCTATGAACAGAATTTAAAAAATGGGTAAGTTGGACTTCATCAAAATTAAACACTGTTGTGTTGAGAATCAAAAACATATATCCATATGAAAAGTATATGTGAATGTTCATAAGATTGAATGTTCCATAAAAAAGTGGAAGCAGCTCAAATGTCCATCAACTGAGGAAAGAATAAACAGAATGTGGTATTAATATATTCATACAATGGACTATGATTCAGCCATAAAAATGAATGAGGTGCTGATACATGCTGCAACATGGATAAGCCATGAAAATGTCTAAGCAAAGGAAGCCAGACACAAAAGCCCATACATTGTGTGATTCCACCTATATGAAAGGTCCAGAATGGTCAAGTCCATAGAGACAGAAAGTAGATTAGTGGTTAACCAGGGATGGGAGAATGAGGAATTGGGAGGTACGATGTGTTTTGGGGAGAATGATGGAAATGCTCTGGAATTAAACATTGGTGATGGTTGCACACTGTGAATATGGTAATACTGAAACCCACTTAATTATACACTTAAAAACAAAGCCGAACCACACAAACAGCCCAGTATACACTTACGGTCTTAATTTCTGTGGGTCAGGAGTCTGGACATGGCTTAGCTGGGTCTTCTGCCCGAGGTCTCACAGGGTTGTAATCAAGGTATCCTCTGGGTTGTGTTCCTTTCTGGAGCTTGGAATCTTCTTCCAAGCTCATGTAGTTGGTAGCAGAACTCAGTTCTCTCTGTGGTTGTAGAACTGAGGTCCCCGTTTTCTTGCTGGTTGTTGGCTGGGTGTCACTCTGAACTCCTAGAGGCCTTTCACAGTTCCTGACCATGTGGCCCTCTCACAGGACTTCCCATAGACCCTCCCACAATATGGTGGCTTAATTCTTAAAGTCAGCAGAGGAGTCTCCTGCTTAAGGCTGTCAATATGGAGACTTGCACAGCATAATGGAATCATGGGGCTGACTATCCTGTCACGTTTGCCATAGTCTATTGGCCAGGAGTAAGGCACAGATTTTGCCCAAACTTAAGGGGGAAGAGATCATACAAAGGCTTTACTCACTGAGATCACCTTAGCATGTGTCCCCCGCAGCTACTCAGCCTCCCTGTGTACCCTCTACCACATTTAGAGTCCCAGACAACAAAACAATTCACCTTTCCATCTAATAAGACATAGCTATCCTCCTTACAATGAAGAAGTTCTCACCCTCTCCCCAAAATGAGGAAGTACCATCCTGACAGTTATTGTATCTACTGCTAGCTATAGTAATTGCTTTTCAATCTGTCACTATCTCAATGAATATTCTGTTATCTAAAGGCTAAATTATAAAATTAATCTCCGAGAATTTGTATGTACAACAAAAACGAAAAGAAAGAGAAGAATAAAGTAGTTAGCTTATACTAACAAGCACATACATACAACAAGTAAAGAGAAAATACGTTGAGCTACTATAGTTCCTGATTCTGTAATTGGCCATTAGGTCATAGTTGGTATCTGTGGCCTTCTTCTTCCACTACCCATTTTGTATTTCCCTTGCTCTTGAGTAGAACATCAGTCAATTGGGACTCTTTATTTGATGAAGTTACCCAAAGCTTCCTTCTTGAAGGGCCTAAGTCCTCAATTAGTCAATTAGTCTGTGTTTTTTTTGGTTGCTATAGTTTTATCTTAATGTTTACTATTGGGCATGGACATACAAAGAGGTGAACCAGAGAATTCACTGCACTCAAGACATAGTTCTTCTTATCTCCATTCTGTTGCAGCAATCCAATTTCCTCTTAGTAACAGGATCAATCATTCCAACCAATAGAATAACCCCTTTTCTGCTTATTGATTCAATGGCATAAAGACCCCAAATGGCCAAATGATAGCCTCACCTTCCTATTCATTGGAATCATTCTTATGTTCTCTGGTTGAAGCATTTCTGCCTTGGGGACTAATGTATTTCTCAATATCTTAGCCAAGGGAATGTCTTCTGGGCCTTCCCATGGAAGTTGGTTTGTAAGTGGGTGAGCAGGTTGCAAGTGGGAAATCCAGTCAAACCTTCTGATCTCCTAAAGCCTCTGAATTTCCCCCTCCATGTAATTCTAGGGAGATTCTGGCATTTCAGTCTCATTAAATCCAGGTAACTTTTGAGCCCAAGTTTTAGTGAACCACCAAGTAAGCAGAGACACCTCCAGATGTGAGATAACACATTAAATCCAGAGTCTCTAGTACATTCACCTGTCTCAGAGAATTTGCTCACTGTGGCGTTATAGTCTGCCCTCCTTGGTCTAACACCCTTCATGCCACACATGTTACCCAGGTTGATGCTAATATATATCAGCAAACTTTTGCAATTTCTTTTGCTGTTTAGGCTATTTCCTCCAAGGTCATGGTGTGTACCTGTCACCTTGGAGCATGCTGCTATTTGATCCTAGATACAGGTCTAGTGGCAACGAGAGGTGGTCATGGCGGGTCTGGAGGAGAATGGCAGTACCTTTTCGAGACATTTGCTTCAGATGAGGTTATCACAGGGTTTCCAAGCCAGAAAAAATAAAGCTAGCGTCCTAATACACTAGAGAGCAAGCTACTCCCAAATGTAAGGGAAGCTGGCAGTGATCTGGGCATTCAAGATTATCAGTTGCATCTGGGTCCCACCAGATGTCCCTGTTTTCAGTTTTATGATTCCTTCTTCCCTAGTCAACTTTTAGATGAGCAACTTAGTCTGAATCTGACTGACATTGTAATTCAGCCATCTACAAGATTACATTTTTATTTAAGCATGATCAGCCTTATATCTATAAGAAATAAAATATTCATTTAACTTCTCTGGATCTCAGGTCATGATTTGAGCTGAGTCTGGCGTTTTCTCTCTGTGAGAATTCAGGTCCACTCAGAAGAATACACTCAGGTTCAGGTTCACTCAGAAGAATACATCCCACACTATGAATCACTACGGTCATCGTTACTGCCGTAACAATCAAGCGAAGCATCCACTTGGGCTCCCTGGGCACTTGGCTTCTCATCACAGCCATAGGTTATAGCTTGCTTAATTGGCATTTCACGTGATGGATGGCTGGCATCCCAGCTTCCATGGGTAAGGAGCTCATTACGGGGCTCAAGCCCAAGGACATGACCAAACCAATGCCCAAATCCCATCTTTACAAGTCTATTTCCTGAGACTGCTCTTATATTAGCCAGAGTCCAGGCAGCGGATAAAACCACACAGTAATCTGAACAGAGAAGGTTTAATATAAACATTGTTAACTGTAAGAGAGGATTGAAGTAACAAGATTGGCTAGTAAGAAGTGAAGAACTGTAAAGAATGCAGACACAGCAGATATAAGGAGGATCTACTAACCTTAGAACTAAGATTGAGGGCTCAAGGAAGAGCCCCAGCCCTGGACTGTGATCCAGACCTAGTTTGAGAGGGCATTGTTGTGACTCACTGCCTTGCAGAGAAGTGTCCAAGGTACTGGAAGTGTCCAAGGTACTGAGCAGCAGGACTTGCTGAAATCTGCCCTCTGGGGTCCCAAAAATGAGTCATCCATACAGAGATGCCATATCTTAGAACTTGCTGGAAAACAGCCCAAGGGGGTGTTCACAGGGAGATGCCTCACTTGTAGCATTCCACTCCGAAACCACCTGAATAGGTTCTGGGGAAACCTGCCTGCCTTTGGGTACTGATGGCTGCTGCGCCCTGCAGGAACTGGTGCCCGCTCTTCAGGGGCTGGATGTTGGAGAGGCTGCTAGCATTACTGGAGTCAGGTGCTGCAGAAGCCATGTGCGCTGCAGGAGCCAGACCCTGGAGAAGCCACATGTGCTGCTGGAGCTGGGACCTGCAGGAGCTGCCTGCACCGCCAGAGCCTGGTGATGCATAAACTGCAGGAGGCTACACACAGGAGTACACTGGGAACAGGAAGGCAAATGCCTTTCTCCTTCAGTGACTCTCCCGTGTCCACTACTGACAAAGCTGAGCACTGTGCCAGCTGACAAAGGAGAAATAGCTACAAGGCCCAACTCCACTATTGCACACCAGACAATAAGGGTGAATTTGGAGCTGAGGTGGCAGTAAATTTATAACTTGCACAGTGAGCAGTATGAGTTATCTCATCCAGCGCTGTCCAACACAGTAGTCCACTAGCCACATGTGGCTGTTCCAATTTATGTTAACTAAAATTAAATAAATATTTACAGTCCTCAGTCACAATAGCCACATTTCAAGTGCTCAAAGGCACATGTGGGTAGAAGCTACTATATTAGAACGATGCAGATACATGACATTCCCTTCACTACAGAGCTTTCTGTTGAACAGTGTCGATCTAACAACTCTTAATTGTCTCTGCTTTGGCTGCTAGAAAGCTTGGCCGCAAATCCAACCTTCAAGGTCAAGGATAAGGTAAATCTCTAACAAAGTGTAAGCTGCATTCTTACCTCTGCCCTCCTCTAACTTTACCTTCTTCCTAATTTCCTAATCTATTTATTTTATCCCATTTTATTCTTTTTGGTAAACTTTTAAAATTTACATATATTTCAGGATTAGGATGGGTAAAATAAAAACCTTTTAAGTAGAATACCCTTATTTTTAAAGCCAGATGAGCCCCTAGAGATCAACTAGCTCATTTTCTAAATGAAGACGTCAAAGCCCAGAGAGTGAAAGGAAGTTTCCCAACGTCACGGAGTCAGAACCGGGATGATGACTCAGGTCTTATGACTCCCATTCCGGGTCTCACTGCACAGAATTCACTCTCTGCCTCCAAGACTCAAGGGTAACGTCACCCAGGGAAATAATTAGAACTGAGATTTAACCCGTGATTTATAACTCTCCTTTGAGTTCTAAGCGTGGGGATCAAAGCCTCAGATGAGAAGGGAAATACAAGCTGGCCCACGGAGGGGGCATGGCAGCTCCCAACAAGCCTGCCAGGGTCACCAGTCACCCTTACTTTGGTCTCTTTATTCATGGATGGGGGCTGGTTGTCCCTCTGCAGCCATCACTTGCGACCCTGTGCACTCTTTAGGGTGTGTCTTGATTCCAGCCTGCCCTGCAGTCCTGTGAATTTCTGGTCTACTGTGTCCCCAAGGGTGCCTCTGCCCACTCAGCTGATTACCGTCCCTGTCTCCTTCCCCTTGGAATTCCTTGCGAATTCCACAGTGTGCCGTAATTGGCAGAAGTTGCAGATATGGATGTACTTGAAAGTCATCCATGTATACAAATGGCGCATATAAATGACACAGAGTGAGTGACTGAGATTGAGCCTATAGGTGCCACCTCATGCTACATGGCATTTTGTGTATCATGTTGCTCTCCTAAGTAGCTCTCCAATCTCCCTACCCCCCCATCCTCACTGCCACACTAGTACAGACACCGCAATCTCATCTGTGATCTGCAAAATCCTTCTAATCAGCCTCCAGCCCAATCGATGGTCCTCTCTGCAGCAAAAGTGATGTCTTTTTCAAAAGTATGACTCTATACAACAAAATTCACCTTTTTTAAATTTTATAGTTCTTTGAATTTTGACAAGCACACACAGTCACAGGACTACCACCACAATCAAGATATAGAACAGTTCTGTCACCCAGAAAAGTTTCCCGGAGGTCCTTTGCGGTCACCTCCTCCCTCCACCCCCAGCCCCCAGCAACCATTGCTCTGTTTCCTACCCACATAGTTTTGGCTTTTCTAAAATATCATATAAATACAATAATATGGTAGGACTCTTTCAATTCTGGCTTCAGAAGCCTAATAATAATAATAACCAACACCTTGTTGAGCATTTACTATGTGCTTGATACTGTTCTAATGACTTCACACACAATCACTCACTTAAACCCACGATGTCCTCGTTTTCCAAAGGAGGAAACTGAAGCACTTGGATGCTAAGTAACTTGGTCAAGGTTGTAGCTCCGGTAAGAGCTGGGGCTGGGCTTTGAACCCAGGTGGCCTGGCTGTAATGCCACACCTGTGCATGCCACACTGCATTGCCCATGCTCAGGATACTATCTGCCCTTCCACCAAGACTGACAGGGCCAGTCCCACCTGAACGCTTTTCAGGGCAGGGCTGGAGGTCATGTTCCCCATCTTGTTTACAACTACTTAAATGGAGTGCAAACCTTCCCCACTGTTTTAGCAAGTGACAGTTGACACCTCTGCTGGCATTTCAGGAACCAGTCTCTGGCATAATGGTACTTGTTGACAACTCCTCAGCTAGATGCAATCAGTGATTAAACACTGTCAGGGACTTATAAATAGCTTTCTCCTTGGAGTTAGTGGCTCTGGGAGGCAAAGGTGTCTTGGAGAGGATTCTGTAGAGACAAGCTAGCAATGACACCCAAGGGTGGGAGAACAAAAGCTTTATATTGAACGGTGGCCAAAAATAACTCTTTTATATTGGGAGGAAGAACCATCAGAAATTCATGGCAGTGGAAAAAAATGCAGACGTTAACTTTCCTGAGGCTAAGTGGCTAAAAGTGGTGCATTTAGCTGCATAGTCCTAGACAGCATCAAAGGAAAGCTGTAATGTCAGAGCTGAAGAGATTCTTAAGGCTCTATGAGCCCAGTCCGTTCTTATTCCCCCTAAGGAGGCCTGGTGAGAGTCAGGTCCTGCTTAAGGTCACACAGCAAATCAAGTCTTGTCCTTCCATTCTCATGAACGGGCTCAGGGGCCTGGGAGGTGAGATGCAGGCTGTCTAGGCAAAGGTAGGCATGCTGAAGGGGCCAAGCAAAGGTGGGCTGACAAAAGAAACTAGTCTTGTGCTCCTCTGTCCAACTTCCATAGTCATCAGAAAGCATATTTCTTTCTTTTTTTTCTTTTTTTTTGAGACAGAATCTCGCTCTGTTGCCCAGACTAGAGTGCCGTGGCGTCAGCCTAGCTCACAGCAACCTCAAACTCCTGGGCTCAGGCTATCC
Organism: Lepilemur ruficaudatus; assembly: GCA_963574885.1. Classification (NCBI taxonomy): domain Eukaryota; kingdom Metazoa; phylum Chordata; class Mammalia; order Primates; family Lepilemuridae; genus Lepilemur; species Lepilemur ruficaudatus. Next base: position 10,904 of record CAUYRT010082197.1, read on the forward strand.
TCCTGCCTTAGCCTCCCGAGTAGCTGGGACTACAGGCATGCGCCACCATGCCTGGCTAATTTTTTCTACATACACTTATACTTGTCCAGCTAATTTCTTTCTATTTATAGTACAGACAGGGTCTTGCTCTTGCTCAGGCTGGTCTCAAGCTCCTGAGCTCAAGGGATCCTCCCGCCTCGGCCTCCCAGAGTGCTAGGATTACAGGCGTGAGCCACCGTGCCTGACCCAGATGGCAATATTTCTAATAACACACACTTTACCAGGTCATTCCTCCGTTTAAAAGCTTTCAATGACTTCCTGTTGGATAGGATGAAGTCCAAGCCCTTGCGGGACAAAGTGCAGTCTGGTGGTTAAGAGCCTGGGCCGTTGAGTCAGAGAGACCTGGGTTCTAGTCTTGGCTTTGCTACTTATTAGCTGTGTGACCTTTGGTAAGGTATAAAATCTTTCAGATGCTCACAGCTGCAAAATGGGTTCATAGTAGCAACTATTTTCCCATAGCTGGGAGGATTAGATGAAATAAAGCAAGGACTTAGCAGAATGTTTGACCAGTGTACATGTTAGTAATATTTTTATTAATTATTGCATGGCATTCAAGGCCCTGCATGATTTGGTCCTGGCTTACCTGTCCAGTATTGCCTTTATTCCTGCCCCATTCTCACGTGCCTTGGTGCTAGACTGTCTGTTCTTTCTGCCTTAAAAGCCCTTTCTACTGTTGGCCTTTAAGACTCAGCTTAGGTGTCTCCTTCCCTGGGAAACATTTCCTGACTCCTAGTTTGTGCTATGAGCTCCTTCTGGGAAGGAAAATGTCAACCACAGATATTTGGCGCAGAGGTTAAAAGCAGTTTAGAATTTTCGGCAGTCTGAGTCGGAGTCCTGATTCTGCCAGCTGTTCGCTGTGAAGCTTGGAGACCTGCCTCTCTAAGCTCCGGTTCCTGTAAGAGTATCATAAAACGACCTCAGGATTTTTGTGAGGATTGCAGGAGATGATCTCTGTAAAGGGCTTAGCACAGGCTCCGGTGCGTAAGTGCTGAATTATAGCACTTATTGCGCAGTATTAAGTAGCTGTTATTTTAACAAGGGAAAACTGGGCTCTTAAGTACCTGACTATATTTGGTTGCTTCTTCATCCCCACTCTACTCCGGGCTACTGCCTAATCTATAGGTTATATTTCATGAGCCTTTAAGTGTAAAGAAATTCTGTGCCTTTGACCATGTCCCCACCACCCCTCGTCCCCACCATCCATTCATCCCCCTGCAATTCATCTACCCACCATCCACCATCTATCCATCCTTCTATCTTTTCCATCAGTACAAAGCAGACCCCTACCGTGCTTCAGAACTTGTAGATTTAGAGATAAATCAATGAAGGCAGTGGGATATCATAGAAAGATCAGGAGCTTTGGGGTCAGGCAGATCTGGAATCTGGATTCTGGATCAGGCCAACTCCATGACCCCCTAACATTACTTCCCCGTGAGAATTTGGCAAGACATTCTCAAATCACGTGTGTCTTTACCATGTTTTCTCATTCTGAACATTTCAGTGTTTACACGGTCATTCACCTGAGCATCTGGGCTCGACTCTGTGCTGATTCCCAGCCACAGAGATGAATTGGTTCCCGTCCTTGCCCTGTGGAGTTCACCCAGATGCCTCTACTGTGTGATTGATCATTGGTTCTATCTTGAACATCCCTTATAGGGGACTCCTTTTAAAATTTTTGTATTATCGTCTTATTTGCCCCTGCATTTTGTCCCTTTCCTGTACCTAGTGGTGAGATGCTTGAGAGCAAGGACAGCTTTCTTGGCCTTTGTAGTAATATCTGCCTCCATGTCTAACACTGTGCTTCCACCTAGCAGTTCTCCATAATTGTCTGTCTACCTTTGTTACCCCTGGACTGTCAATAACAATAACAGCTGATATTTATTGAGCACCTACTATATGCCAGGTCTTGCCATTGCATTCATTTTTTTCATCTAAGCCTTACCATAATGCCACAAGGTAGGTACTATTTTACCCCCATTTTACAGATGAAGGAACTGAGGCTTAAAGATGCAGAGTCACTGGCCCAGTGTTACAAAGCTGCTAGCTGGCAGAGCCAAGAGGGAAAGCAGGCAGTCTGACGCCAGAGCCTGTGCTCTTCTCTGTGACGCTGCACCACCCTCTCTGCTATTAGAGAGATGGATACGACTATATTTGTCCTACTTGCGTCAAAGGATGGTTTGAACACAATAAAATGAAATAACTGGAGAGTGCTAAAAAAAAAAAAAAAAGAAGAAGAAGAAGAAGGAACAGCATTGTCATTAAACCTTGGGGATTTCCAAAAGTTATTTAATAGTGCTGGTTCCCTGACATTATCATCGGGTACCGTCTCCTCTCTATTAATGGCCCCAAGGGGAGTGGTGTTGACGAGAAACTGCAGGCAATTGGAAGGCAATTGCTCCTCCAGGTGTTTCAGAGTGAACCTTAAATCTCTGCCCTTGCAGATAAAGCAGGTTTCTGAGAAGTTCAATTTGGGCGCCTCGTCTGAAGGAATGACAGAGAAGTGGAAAGGCATTGATCCTTTTGGGGTACTTTTGGGATTTGGGGTCCTAGGGCGCTGCATCTGTATATTGTCTGCCTCCCCTTCTAGACCTGAGGATTGCCTGGGGCCGGGGCTGGGCTTTATGCACTTGTGTATACCTGGTTCATCGTAGGTATTCCAGATCGTGCTGGTGAAGACTTCCTGGGGACGACTCTGTCTGAGACGACGCTTGTCCTTGAAGTAACCACCATGGCCAGGATGAAAGAGAACTTTGTCCAGGTCTGGGCAGGCGGCTACCTCTGTGGTGGTGAAGAGCCACACTGAATGGGTTCCACACAGAAAAGGGAGTTCTATTCCCCAGGGAAGTAGGGAAAGGGGCTCTAAACCACAGGTGCCCACCAGTCAGGCCTCTAAAGGCAACAATCAGAGCAAGACCTCGCTCTGCTCCGATCAATAGCAGACGGCACAAACTGTGACCACCTTGTCGTTCACTGACAAGAAAATCACAGAGCTCATTAGCTGGGTGATGACTTTGCTGCCAAATCAAGAGAAACTCAAGACAATGGAATTATGCATCCATTAAAGAGAACAAGGCAGATGATAATGACAGTTAACGTTTACTATGTCAGGAACTATGATACGCACTTTGCAGGCATTATCTCATTTAATTCAACAGCCTCATGAGATAGGTTCTATTATTATCCCCCTTTGACAGAGGAGGAAATGGCACTTGGAGAAGTTGAGTCACCTGCCCGAGTGATTCGGGTGGGTCACACTCCAGAGGCCAATGCCCCTCTTTCCCAGCTTTTTATTTTGAAAAATTTCAATCCTCCAGCAAAGATGCAAGATGAGTAAAATGAACACCAATACGTCCTTCACCTGGAATCACCAGTTCTCAATATTTTGCCACGTCTGTACCACACTCAGGAAATTCAAGATCAACACCATAAATTCTATACAGTCTGTATTTGAAATCTCCTCTGTTGTTCCCAGAGGGTCCTTGTTAGTTTCTTCCCAATCTAGGATTCAACCCAGGACCATGCACTTCATTTAGGTGTCATATTTCCTTAATAATTCAATCTAGAACAGTTCCCCAGCCTGTTTCCCCCCTTTCCCCATAGCATTAACATTTCTGAAGAGTCTAGGAGAATATCTCACACTCAGGATTTGTCTGCTTGTTTCTCCCTGGTTAGATTCAGGATGTGCATATATGGTGGTGATGCTTCAGAGGTCATGTTGTGTCCTTGTTAGTAAACACATAGAAGCCACGTGGTATCAGGTCGTCCCTCATTGGTGATGTCAAATTCAACCCCTTTGTTATGTGGTGGTCATCATTGCTTTCCACTGGACTTTCCACTGGGAAGGGACCCTCCTCCCTCTGTAAATAAGTAACCCTCACGGTGATACCAGAGACCACGTGAAAATCCTGTTTATGCATGTAAGCCTACTACACGTAATGACTTATATGTTTAGACATGGATGTATCCACAGTACCTAATTACATTTAAAAAGCAAACGGCAGAGCAGTCTGTGCAATTGCAACCTTC
>CAUYRT010082198.1:0-11231 GCA_963574885.1 Lepilemur ruficaudatus
GCCCCGGCCGGTCTGCAGGGTCACCTGACCCCGCTGCCCGCCTCGGCCCCTCCCGGACCCTCCTCCGAGTCTGGGCTTGGGGAGCAGGAACAGCATGTTCTGGGGGATGGCCTAGGGTTATCCCTCCCCTCTCAGGTTCCACCCACATGGGGACCAGACCCCAGCACAGATGGAAGCAGCTCTGAGCCAGCCTGGCCTGACCTTCCAACCCCCTGGGGTTACCCTTGTTACCCCGCGGTCACTGCTGGTCTGGAGTCTCAGGAGGGCTGGGGAGCAGGTGGCATCATGACGGGGAGTGGGGGTAGCAGCAGCCGTCACCCCAGAGGAGAAGGGGGAGGGGAGGGCACCTCCAACAACTCCAAGGCGGGTCCCAAGGCCTGGAGCTGCTGCCAGGCTGGGGTGGCACTGGGAAGTCAGCAGCAGGCTTTTAAAAGAATATTTTATTGTGGTAAAATATAAGCAGCCCAAAATTTACCGCTTTAACCATGGAGTGTACAGCTCGGTGCACTGGCACCCACCTTGCCGAGCACCGGTCCCCACCGTCCCTCTCCAGAGTGTGTCCATCATCCCAAAGGGCGACCCGGCCCCGTGGAGCACCCGCTCCCTCCCTCCCAGGCAGAGGTGCGAGTGGGCAGAGCCCCCGGCAGGGCCTAGACATGCTCGAGGCGGGCAGGGCAGGCAGCCGGGCGGGGATAGCGGGCGGCTGTCCTGGTGGGCATCGTTGGGGCTCCCTGCCGCCCGTCCCTGTGTGCCCAGGAACCGGAGAGGAAAAATAAGTAACCAGCCTGTGTTCATTTCAAGCCCCATTACAAGCACATTAAAAGGGAATCGATACCCGCCTTGTCACCGGGAGGAGTGCAAGTTCACCCAGCAGTTGGGCTCATCGCGGGGCTCCCGGTGTCCACTAAACACAGTGACAGCACGGCCCAGGCCACCCACAGCTGGGGACCCTGCCCCGGACACCCCCGCCACCTTCCCCCAGACAGAGGACGTAGGCACAGACAGGGAGCCCCTGAGGGGGCAAGGAGTAGAACTGGGCCCAGGGTGGCCGGGGCATCTCTGCGGAGTCAGGGATCAGCCGGTCAGAGCCTCATGCTCCAGGGGCCACTCAGACCCCCACCCAAGACAGGCATTTCCCATCCACCAGTGGAAGAGAGGGCGCAACACATCCCTGAATCTCAGCCTCCAGCCAGGCCGGGGACAGAGCCCCAGGGCAGCCCCACCCCAGGTGTTGGGCGGGGGCTTGTTGGGGGAGGAGCTGAGTGTGGGGTCCCCTTGGCGTGTGGCCTGCGGGGTCAGCCTCCTGGGCTGTGCCTCCGTGCCAGGAGCCCACGGAGACCCCACATGGAGCACGGCTCATCTCAGTGGGTGGGAGGACTCGTCCTGCTTAAGGGAGGCTCTCAGGCGCTGCAGACGTGACCTGCCCTGCAGTTCAGGGAGGGCCAGGCCCTGATCACAGGCGCCCACCTGTCGGGAGGACGCTTTGCTGCCAGAGGTTGGGAGGACAGTGAAGGTGGCTGGACACACGGCCTCACAGGCTTTCTGGAGACCCTTGCTGGGCTGGGCACTAGTTTGAATCCAGGTCCATCTGACTCAGCCTGGATGGGGCCACCAGGGTGCACACCCCCAATTCTGTCCCCGGCTCCCTTGAGGTTAGATCCCCCGGCCAACATAAGCCCGAAAGACTGGCTGGGGCCGGTCACCACAGGAGAGGCCTAGGAGTGGCCTGCAGAGGGACGGTCTCAGTGGGGGCTTGCCCAGCGGTCAGGGCTGTGCCGCTCACCTCGGCTTCCTTCAAGAGGCATTTGTGGACCCCCTGGGCTGGGGTCCCAGCATGCACCAAGAGGACAAGCTCCTGGGGCCGTACCCTGCAGGGGAAGCCCCAGTGCCATGTGGTGGCGGAAGTAACAGGGGCCCATGACCCAGCGACCCCACGGCTGGGTCTATTCCCAGAGAACCGAACGCAGGACTCAGAGATCCCCGCACACCCACGTTCACGGCAGCCACAGGCGGGAGCAGCCCGTGTCCCCTGGCAGACGGACACACACGGGTGCTCCGTCCGTGCCTGGGAGCATCATTCATTCTTGGAAGGAAGGAAATTCTGACGCTGCTACGACACGGATGCACCCTGAGGACTCACGCGGAGTGACGTGAGCCAGTCACAGAAGGACAAATGCGGGGTGACTCCGCTCGTACGAGGTCCCCAGGGGGGTGAAGCTCACTGAGGCGGAAGGTGGGACCGTGGGTGCCGGGGCTGGGGAAGGTCGGGGGTTAGGGTGTCACAGGGACAGAGCTTCAGTCTGGGGCGATGGGAAAGTTCTGGCGGTGACGTTTGCAGAGTAACGTGGACGTAAGTAATGCCACTGAGCTGCACGCTTAAAAATGGTCCGGGGGTTAAATTTTATGTTATGGGTTATTTTTTTGTCACAATTAAGAAAAAAGAATGAAGTGACCTAAACCACGTCCTGGGAGAAGAGGCCAAAGGACCTGGGATGTTTTAGGCTAAAATGAAGGAAGGAACAAATGAATGAATGAATGAAAAACAAGCGAACAGGACCTTTGGGGACTCTGACAGCTGCCCTCCTTCCACTGGAGAGAGAGTCCCGTGCGTGTGCAGACGGAGGAGGCCCAGGGGTGGGCGCTTCCAACCCCACCCAGCTGTGGGAAGGACCCGCCGGGCCCCGAGCCCTGGGCCATGGGGTGCAGGGTGCTCCAAGACGGGGTTCCCGTCAGACCGGAGCTTGGCTTAGGTGACCTTTAGGTCCCTCCCAGCCCTGGAATGTTCTATGGCATCCGAGAGCTCCTCATCTCTTGGAGAAGCCAGAGGGGCTCCAAGCCGACAGCTCCATCCCAGGTGCCCGGGCCAGATCAGTACGAGCTGGGCCTGATGGAGCACGGGGGCAGAGGGGCATGCAGAGGGGCGAAGGCTTCCGGAACATTCCTGCACCTGCCACCTCCTGCCCCCGGGCCCTCTTCCTCTTCCATTCATTGCCACTCAGCCACCGTTTACCTGCAACGTCAGCTCTGCTGGGACCAGGTGGGGGCTTCAGACACAGCCCCCCACCCCCAGTAGCGAGGAGAGGTGGCCCCGGAAGCCGAGGACGATGGCACGGCGAGATCGAGGCAGGGGAGCCGCGTGGGTGAAGCAATGGGAGACAACAGTCAATTCCCTGATGCTTTCTCTTCAAGTGATCTCTTGAAGCTGATTCAAAAATAATACCGTCTGACGTTCCGAGAGGGCAGCACGCTTTCCTGACACTTACGCGTCATCGTGTTCCAGCCTCAGGACAATCATGCACATCTTCGCTTGATGGGGCCCGACGACAAGTGGCCACGTGGCTCATTCAGGGCGCAGAGGTCGGGCGGGCGTCGCTGCCAAGGCTGCCCACCCCCGCGGCCCCCAGGGCGGGTCCGCCTCCCGCCTGCCCCGTCCCTGGTGCTGCAGACGGGCAGGGCCTGTTGGTTCTGCACCTGCAGCTCAGGGAGCCTCTGCACACCCCGCTCTGGTCCCCTCCTGGCATCTGACCCCAGGGACGAAGCCCCGGTCAGTCTGCAGAGCTCTCGCCCTTCGCTGGCCCTGCACGGCCCCCCTGCCCCCGGTCTGCCCCACAGCCAGCCCCGGCACTGCTTCCATCCACCCCGACCCCCTGTGCCGGCCCTGCTGTCTGTGTCCAGGGCCCTGGGGCTGAGGCCAGGCTACAGGATGGGGGCTGGCGTGCACCCCAGGAGGGTGGGGGGCTGTGCGCACCCTGTTCCCTGTGCATGGACCCGATGTTGCTGCTGGCTGTGCCCCTCCCCAGGAGACCCTGTGTCATGGGCGCCTGAGCCCCTTCTCCTCCCAGGCCCTGCCCGCAGCCCTCCCTCCCTAGGCTCTTGCAGCCTCCTTTCCAGGCTGTGGCCTCTTCCTTCCCCTCTCTCCTCCAAAGCACCTGTCAAGGGCTGCAGCTCCTGGGCCGGTGAGTAGTGGGCCCCCCCAACCCCGCCTTCTGAAGACCTGTGTGAGCCACCTCTGCAGCTGCAGCGCTGTGAGGCCGTGGCGATGGTGGCAGCTCCGCCTTCCAGGCACCTGTCAGGTGCATGGCCCAGGGCTGGGGGCAGCCGCCGCCCAGCCCCATCTTGTCTCGCTGCTGCCAGTCCTTGCAACCAGGCTGGCAAGACTGTCCTTGTCCTGCCTAATTGACGGTGGCAGAAGCCCACCTTGGACTGTTGACAGTCACTGAGTAAAGCTGGATCCAGGCTCCCAGAGACAGCCGGTCCGGCCTCAGTCCTGGGCCCTGTCCCTGCAGGACCCGGTCCTGGCATATCTGTGCCCACCCAGGTTGCCGCTGGCTGGCCAGACGCCACCTCCCTGCCACCTGGGTGGAGGAGGGGCGTGGGGCCGCTGAGTCCCCAGGACCACCTCCCCGGCCCCTGAGCAGCCACCCCGCCGCCCGGGCCACCTGCTCCACTTCCCCTTCCAAGAGGCGTGTGCGTGCCCACCGCGTGTTCCGGAGCGTGCCAAGGGGGAACGTGCCTGCTCCGCCATGTGGGCCAGGAGCACAGACAATATGGAATCTGCCAGAAACGCAGGCTCTGCGGGCTTGGTGGAGGAGCAGAAGGTGGTCTTAGCCAAGGCTGGACAGACTCTCCCTGCCAGAGGCCCCGCTGTCCTGGCCCCGTCTGCTGCTGCCAATTAGCCAATGAACTACAACTCACAGAAGGCTGGCCGCCTCCTACCGTGGGCACAGAGGAAGGATGCACCGGAAGCGGGAACAAATCCCTACCAGCCTGGTGGGCCTCGTGCCCGCTGCAGGTGCGCGGACCATTTGGGGCCACGTCTGTGCACTTCTCACGAGAGCCGCCCGCCCACAGCCGGCCGGCCGGGTGGGGCTCGCCCTCACTCGCAGTGTCCATCTGCTTGGCCGAGCCGAGGTGACCAGCAGGTGCACAGGGGCTGGGGTCCCCATGCATGGGCGGGGTGGGAGGGTGAGGTTGCTCATATGGCTCCCTTCTCCACCTGGGCCCCGGGACGGGGGGGCCCCAGACAAAGAGGGCAGAGGTTGGAGTCAGCAAGGGTATGGCGCGCTACAGGGAGGGGGCGGGAGGGCACCCCAGATGGTCGGTGGGGGTGTGTGGGCAAGGCAGGGTCACCCTCTTTTGCAGAACTGGGGCTCAGAGCACAGCCACACGGCGTGGGCATGGGGAGAGCAGGGCGCAAGGCTGACGCCCAGTCTTGCGTCCACAGCCCGCACTCCCGGATGATCGGGAGGCTGGCTCCCAGCTCTCGCCCTCTGACTTGGCTACTGGGTGCTCCAGGTGACTTTGCAGCATGGCCCCTGGCACATCACCTCCTGGTGTGCCCACACTGGACTCTGCTTTGCCCAAGTGAGTCATGAAATAACACACCCCAAAGCAGTGGACGCCCTCGTGCGTTACGGCGGCAATGCAAAATGAACACAGTACAGCGGTTCCTCAGAACATTAAACATGGAATTACCGCAGGACCCAGCAATTCTGCTTCGGGTGTGTGATCGAAAGAACTGAAAACAGAGACTCGAAGAGATATTTGTGCATCTGTGGCCACAGCAGCCAGGAGGTGAAAGCAGCCCAGTGTCCATCAGTGGACGGCGGACAGAGGAGACGTGTTCCATCCACACAGCGGAATATTATTCACCCTTAAGGAAGGAAGGAGATTCTGACGCCTGCTACAGAGCCTGGAAGACATTGTGCTCGGTGAAATAAGCCAGTCACAAAAGGACAGATACCGTGTGATTCCGCTTAGACGAGGTCCCAGAGTTGCTAAATTCATAGACACAGAAAGTGGAACGGTGGCTGCCAGGGGCTGAGAGGCGGAGACGGGGATGGATATTGTTTAGGGGGCGCAGAGTGTCAGTTTTGCAAGGTGCAAAAATTTCTGGAGGTGGGTGGTGGTGATGGTCGCACAACAGTGTCAACGCCACTGATTTGTACATTTAAAAACGGTTAACATGGTAAAATGTGTATCATTTGTCACAGTGAAAACAACGACAGTCAGATGCACCCTGGGGACACCCCGGCCCGGATTTCAGCCAGGGATGACGTGGCCACTTCCTCAACTGCCTCATCCCTCAGAGCTGCCTTCGGCTCGCAGCCGTCCTTGAGGACGAGCCCCGTGTCCTGTGCAATTCACAGACGCTGCGCAGACCTGGGACTCCTCGCGCTCTACAAAAAAGCCATCCAGAGAGACATCTAAACACCGCATCCATTACTGAAATGATGCCACTGAGAGAGATATTTTGTGTGTGTAATCCCCTCTCTAAAATTGTTTTCCTCGGCAATTAGGGAAAAAAGTATTTTTTTACACTTAAATAGTTTTCTTAAAAATAACACGTTCCCTTTCCTTTCTCATACGAGCCCAGTGTTTATGCCTTTTAACAGATGGCATTTCCTTCTCCCCTTTCTTGACACACACTCTTCCTTTTCTGGAAGCCCCTCCCGCATGAGGATGGTCCCCTAAAGCCAGAACAGAAATCGTGTCATTGGCCCCACCACAGTGCCAGCCAAAGAGCCAGTACCTGTAAACTAGACAGAATTCATCCTTTCCCACCCACTAACATTTAAAGTAGAAAGGACGGGGGTTAATTTGGCAGAAACACTGTTAAGCGTGGCGTGGAAATTGGAGTCTTCGGAAGTTTGCAGAGTGACATGTGTCCGACGAGAAGGCAGCGTGGTCAGTGATCACGCCGGCCGCGTGGCCCATGGCTGCAGAGCCGGGACAGGAAGGTCAAGGACAATTAATCCGTCAGCTGAGCCGAGAGCTCCGTCGGTCGGCCAGAGAGGCCTCACCGACTCCGCAGAGGAGACCGAAGGGGGCTCGTGGGTCACAGGCCTCGGAGATAAGAGATCGGAATCTCCGAAGGTCTCCGCATCAAACCCAGAAATGGCGCAGGAGAAAAATGCCACGTCTGTGATGATGCCAGAGCGACAATAATAGCCACCGTCAGATGGGCCATCAATCGTGACCAGATGGTGGCTGGAATCCACAAATATTTCATCCCTCCATCTGCTTCCACCGTACATCCGCTTGACGGGAACCGGCAAGGCGGGTTTTCCTCCAGACTTCGTCCTTAGCAGCACATGGAATCGCCTGGTTGATTCGCGGGCAGCGTGCTGTGACGGAGGCCGTCCTCGTCAGCGCACGGCTGGAGGGCCACCGCGCAAGGGCACCATGCAGCCCCATTGCGATCAGACGTACACTGACCCCAACCCCCCCGGGCCCCACTGCCCGGGACACCTGCGCCCTGACCAGCTGAGCCCCTGCCCTCCCTCGTGGCTGCGTGGCCTCCCTCCCCCAGGACGGCGGGACGGGCTGCCTTGCACCTGGCCAGGGAAGACCCACACCCGGCGCCGAAGGAACAGTTTTCTCTTGTTTCATCTGCTGAGGAAACAGCCTTGTCTTTCCTTCCTTCGTTTATCCCCTCTTCTGCTTTGTCACCTGTCCACAAATGGCTCCTAGACCGCCTGGTGCTGCTGACCCTGAGAGCCACAGACTGTCCATGTGGTGGGAGCTTTGCAGGCCCCTACTCCTGTGGAGCTTACAAACCGTCCCTTCGTGTGTGGCTAATAATCTCATTAAAACATCCAGCACCTACCGTGGGCGAGACTGTGGAGAAGAGACTCGGCACCTGCAGAAGGACCCGCAGCGCGAGGAGGGGCTCACGGGGACAGAGGCCTCAGGATTCAGGACGCTGGGCGGCATCTCGGGATCAGCTCTTCATCCCAGGGAGCAGGACCCGAGTCCCAGGGAGGGCAGGTGACCCGCTCAAGGTTCGCAGATGATATTCGGCAGGGCTGGGACGTGCACTCCGCTCTTCCGGGAGTTGTTGCCAAGGGTGGGCCTTGGGCACACACAGCACAGCTCGGGGGAACCGAGGTCAACTGTCAGGTGGTGGAAACTGCTCGACCAGAACCCGGGGGCAGGGGCCTGGCAGGGGTGCCTATGTGGACAAGAGGGGCTGGCGGGGGTCTGGGGCCTTCTCCGTGGCACCCCCCCCACTCCGCCACACTGATGTTTGGGTGCCTTTGGGCCCGGACAGATCTGAGAGCACGGCCTTTGCGCCTGCACACTGGCCTGCTCCCCACAGAGCCCCTGCCCATCAGTCTGCGCACCGCTGGGGGAGCAGACGTGGCCGGAATAGCCCCCCACGCCCTGCCTGGCACTATGCAAAGACACGGGGTGCTTCAGTGCAGACTGACCCGCCCGGCCCCTCCCACCACCCACCCAGCCCAGGCCCCTCCTGGAGAGCTGGGAGCTCCCGTCTCCACCTGCAGGGGCTGGACAGCTGCTCTCCCAGCTGGAGGTGTGGCACCCTGGGATGGGCAGCGTTCTCCCCGCAAACCAGACCCCCCATCAAGCCCCTGCGGCCCCCCCAGAGCTGCCACCAGGGTCTGGAGGCCGGTGGGAGACCAGAGTAGGAGTGACAGGGTTAGAAAGTGGGCTGCTGAGCCTGATGGGATTCCCTGGCCCCAGGCCGCCTGCGAGCCACTGAGCGCAGTTCTGGGTCTTTCTGTGGGTGGTGGGGGTGGCACCGCTGCGGCCTGTCCAGGTGGAAGGGTCTCTGCCCGCGCTGGCTGAGCTCCTGGGGCCTCCGGGCAGAGGCCAGGTTCCACCCAGTGCCGTGTGGCTTCCTCAAGGCCGGGGCCCCCTGCCCCACGGAGCTCCTGCTCCTCCAGCCCCTCCTCCCCGCCCCTCCCTGCTTCTCTCCAATTTAAAGGCTTTTGCTCCTTCTGCAAAATGTAGTAGCTGTCTGGGGGGTGATAAAGAAATCGGTTTATTACACCGCCTTATCTAAGACCAAGCTGTGCCCCGGTGACTGTGGGGCCGGAGCGGCTCCTGACATCCGCCAGGAAGGTGCCTTCTTCCCTGCTCGGGACTCCTGGAGAAAGGGCTCTGGGTGCTGCGTCCAACAGGAGCTGGTGCGGGAGCGTGTTGGTGTGCACGGGGCCGTGGGCCGCCCGGGGCCCCAAGACAGTGATCCAGTCGCCTCGTTGCCTAGAACGCTGCCGCCTCTTTAAATGGCTCAACCCATTGCAGCAAGGCCTGCGGACCCAAGGCCGGCCCTGAGGGTCACAGGGAGCCAGGTGCCGGGTCCTGCCTGCGGCCACTCACCTGCTCAGCACTCCCTGGACTCCCGGGTCAGCAGGAACACACAGGGTTGCAGCTCCTGGGCCGACCTCCTGGGCCCAGACCCCTGCCAGCTCCTCTTGTCCACACAGGCACCCCTGCCAGGCCCCTGCCCCTGGGTTCTGGTCGAGCTAGGCAGGCGTCTGGGCTTCAGGGGACACTCTGCACAGACCTCCTTGCTTCCCAGAGGAGCTGCCGCGCAGCCTTGGGGTGTGGTCGGCTGACATCCCCGCCCCTTTCAGCTGAAGCCACACGTGCAGAAAAGAGCTGGCAGAGAAATAGCACCGCACCATGTCTTGTTAAGTTACTGGATTTAAAGATAATAAAATGATTCTTTGGATACTCAGGCCGGAAAATAAACGCAATTTCCCACAAGATGGAAATCTCAGGCTGATCTGGGGCTTCCCGGTGACGCCGGCCCACGGGCCCAGGGCCAGAGCGGTGGGGAAGTGCCTTAGGCACAGAATTTGCAGAAGAAAAGTTGACAATCTATACTCTCCTCTGGGCTCACCCTGTTCATCTTTGAGCCCAGAGGGTGGAGCAACGGTGCGGTTCTTTCAGGGAAAGATATTGTGATCTGGGAGAGTTTTGTCATGTAAATATAAAATTTTGTATTATCTTTTCACTTAAATATTAATGTAAAAGTCAGACATTTTCACTCAGAACAAATGCAGGGAATAGAACACCCATGAATACTTGAGAAAAATACATAATCTGGGAAAATTAAGATAATCAAAAATACGTAAATACATACTCTGCTGTCTTTATAAAAAACAGAGACAGCAAGACAACACTTCAAATCAAGACGGAAGAAATAATGTCTGTTGAAGTTTGCAGGAAAGAAAGTATTGACCGGAAATTTTATACCCAGGTAAAGTGCCTGTCAGTGTATGATCGACAGCAGCCGCCCTCAGCCCACCGAGCTCTTCACAAAAATAAAACAGAAAACAACTCGCTAGTGAATCATTACGAATGACGTGGTTGTGGAAAAACCGGGAGTTCCAAGGACAGGTGGTGACTTGAGTCCTGTAAACATCAGGACTCAGTGGAAACTTCCGCCAGTGCCGCCGTCGCCCGGAACAAAACTCACCTTCGTAAACCCGGCGACGCAGGCGTGAAAGTATTGTGCTGTAGAGACTCTGGCAATCCGGAACAGGGGTAGGGTCCAGGAGCAAGAATGTTAAATTCTTCCTCTTACTGCGGTGGGTCGTCAGATACAATATGAAGTGAAAACATGTCGAAGAAGCCAGGACGCCAGCCTCATTTTTAATATGATTATTTTCATAGATTCAGAGAGAACTTTTAGAATGATATCGCTGCTGGCAAGAAACAGCTAAAATATAGCAATTCACTAATTTCACTTCACCTTTTTTTTTTCTTTTTTTTCTTTTTTTTTTTTTTTTTGAGACAGAGTCTCACTCTGCTGCCCGGGCTAGAGTGAGTGCCGTGGCGTCAGCCTAGCTCACAGCAACCTCAAACTCCTGGGCTCAAGCAATCCTCCTGCCTCAGCCTCCCGAGTGGCTGGGACTACAGGCATCGCCACCATGCCTGGCTAAGTTTTCTATTTTTAGTAGAGACGGGGTCTCACTCTTGCTCAGGCTGGTCTTGAACTCCTGGCCTCAAGCGATCCTCCTGCCTCAGCCTCCGGGGTATCTGGGATTACAGGTGTGGGCCACCTCACCTGACTTATCCTTTTGTCGAATGGGAGTAAAACGAAACTTGAATTTTTGTTACGGGCAGCATGTGCAACACTGTTGCGTCTTACACAATCATCTCTGTCATTTTTCTCTCATGCACTTGTCTCCATCTCTACCCTGTCCATCTACTTACCAAAAGATCTGGAATCCTTTTCAACATAATAATGTTATTTCTGGGTGGCAGGATTTCGGGTGACTTTTTCCTTTCTTCTTTGTACTCCTGGGACAGCTTTAGTTCCTTCCCATGAACACGCATCCTGTTTGCAAAAGCAATAGCGTAAATAGAAGAAGGCTGTTTCCTCTCCATCCCAGCGCGAGTCGGGGAGGCTGATGGTTTCGACCGCAGGACATCTGGGGTCCTGTGCCGGGCACGTGCCCACTGAGCTTTGGACC
>CAUYRT010082201.1:0-10872 GCA_963574885.1 Lepilemur ruficaudatus
AAACCAGCCTGAGCAAGAGTGAGACCCCGTCTCTATTAAAAATAGAAATTACTTGGCCAACTAAAAATATATAGAGAAAAAATTAGCCGGGCGTGGTGGCGCATGCCTGCAGTCCCAGCTACTTGGGAGGCTGAGGCAGAAGGATTGCTTGAGCCCAGGAGTTTGAGGTTGCTACGAGCTAGGCTGATGCCACGGCACTCTACAGCCCGGGCAACATAGTGAGACTCTGTATCAAAAAAAAAAAAAAAAAAAATCAGAGGGATACTGAATCCAGAGTTGGAAAGAGATCATAAAAGCAGGATACTGTGCAACTGATATAAGTGCATCAATTTGGGAAACTTAGCTGACTTAATGGGTACAGTACTCTGGGATGTACTAGATACATGTGAATGTTTAATAAACACAATTCAGTGGTGATGGTTTGTAAATAATTCAGACAATGAATTTCTGGTGAAAAATATTTTTTGATGTTTCTTTAATTTGATACAATACCTTGGACTTTTTTTAGGTTGTAATGTCCAAGTACAGTAGAAAGCAAAAGCACTCTAACTTCTCATTAGAAGAAACTCTTCCCATCAGATAACAGAATTCCAGAAGTCTCTGAAAGTGGCATTACAAAATTGGTCTATACTGACTAATTATAGAATTACATATTGATGTTTTCAAAGTACATACTCAGAAATTTACAATTGCTGTTATAAAATTACTCAGCAATATAGATTAGCAAAAAAGCGTTTAAAAAATCAGATGCAAGAGTGTACCCACAGCAGAAAAATGATTATTAGTGGTCAGACTAGATTTCATATCAAGGTACTTTACCATCCAATGATTGGCTGACTGATTTATTCATGTTATAAACATTTATTCTTCACTATTATGTACTAGGTGCTCTGATAGTTACCAGAAATACATTCAAAAAATAAAATATTAGTAGTCCTAATTTTGAGGAGTAGACATCTAATTTGAGACAGATATATAAATAAATAAAAATACAAAGTGACAAGTAAATCAACTGGACTATGTTTGAGGTATATATATGTAAAAGTGAAGTAATAAATTTTCTCTCAAAGGATCAGAAAAACACAGAAGTACGGGAACAAATTGAAGGTCAATATGTTTCTTAAGACGCTAGTAGCTTACATGTTGTTTATGTAATATTAGAATAGTAAGAAATGTTAAAACTGAAGTCATAGACTTTTAGATAGGTCCCACTCATATATAAGTAGTTCTAAAAAGAGAACAGTCAATAACCACATGAAAAATATACTTATATAATTATGTAAAGCAAAGTGTTCCATTATTTTTCGTCCCTACTATTCCAAGCCAATATCATTCCAAGGTGTGAAGGCCCATCATGATATCATGTGCCAAGAAAGTCAACACAAGAAAGTCCCACAAAGAGTGTTATTCCACATGGGCTCTGTGACTAATTCTGTTTGTGGAATGAACTGAGCCACGGTCATGGGTCACATTCAGCCAGCCAAGAGAATGTTTCCAGAGTGTGATTGTTCTGGGCATCAAGGCACTTTACAGCATGTTCCCATTGCCTTTTGATACTTTGTGGCCAGGAGACTGCTGAGAAAATATTATTCACCAGAATTAGACTGGACTAGTCAACCTCCTGGTTATTACATCTCCATGTCAACACAAGCTGTGTCTGCAACTGAACTTTCCAGATGTTTCTAATTTCTCTACCTTCTGAACTACAAGCTGGATTTTTTTTTCTGGCTTTGAAATATTTTAAACAAAGAACTTTCTGTGATGGCCCAGGAAACTTACAAAATTAAAATCCTGGTTAATATCAGAATAAGAGTCCTGGCTCTCCTGTGCAGCCACACTGATGGGATTTCCGCCTTGCTTTTCACTACCTCTGACATTCTTTCAAAGAGTTTTTAGCTATCGGAGCTTTATTCACTCTCTAGAGATTCCCATATGGCTAACGTAGAAAAACATTAATAAATTCTGGAGCTAACCACACATACTCTGTTGTTGTATTACCTAAAATAAATGATACTTCAAATTAAGGTGTTAATGTCTATAAAAATCATCAATTCACATACCTTTCAAGCCAGTGATTGCATTTGTAGAACACTATCCAAAGACTTTACACATATTCACAAGGAAGTTTATACAAGGTTATTCATGGCAGCTTTGTTTGTTAAGGCCTGGAAATTGGAAACAACCTAAGTCTTTATTAGCAGGGAACTGGTAGAATAGTTTATGCTATGTCCGCATAAGAAATAATATGTAGCCCTTAAAATAATTAATTCTATATATATAATAACATCAAAAATTCCTTATAACAATTGTTAGGTGAAAAAAAGAAGGTGAAGAACTAGGTCAATATGTATGGATGTATCTAAATATCCACACATATACATCACACATATATACTGTATAACTTTGTGTAGTTTTGAATTTTAATTTGTTGCCATGTGCAAGTATTTTTTATTCAAAAATAAATAAGCTGAGAAAAATAAATATAAAAATAAACGAAAGGTGAGACCTAGAGGAAACTATGCAAAATAAATTAATGAAAATGGGGCAAGATGGATGAGAGGGAGAAAAGAAGGAAACAAAAATTGTGAGAATTCTAACTTCCAAAACTATAGATGAATCTGTCTCTTATTCTCTCTAATAAAATTTCCAAGTGTCACAAGTCGGCCCATCCCAGTTCTGATTCTTTTGGTACCTAGCTTATTTCACTTAACATAACGTCATCCATGTTGATCCACATCACAAGTAACAGTATTTCTTTCTTTTTTTAGGCTGAATAATATTCCATTATGTATATATACCACATTCTCTTTATCCATTCATCTATTAGTGGGTTGCTTCCATATCTTGGCTATTGTGAATAGTGCTGCAATAAACATGGAAGTGCAGCTATCTCTTTCATATAGTGATTTCCTTTCCTTTGGATATATATCCAGCAGGGGGATCGAAGAATCATATAGATCTATTTTTAGTTTTTTGAGGAAACTCTGTAAGTTTCCCATAGTTGCTGTGCTAATTTACATTCCCACCAACAGTGCACTAGCATTCTCTGTACTCTCACCAGCATCATTTGTCTTTTTTTTTTTTTTTTTTTTTTTTGGTAAAAAGCTATTTTAACTGGGGTGAGATGAGATCTCACTGGGGTTTTCATTTGCATTTTCCTGATGATTAGTGATGTTGAGCGTTTTTTCATACACCTATTGGCCATTTGTATACCTTCTTTTGTGAAATGTCTATTCAGATCCTTTCCCATTTTTAAATTGGATTATTTGGGGAGTTTGCTATTGAGTTGTTTGAGTTCCTTATTTATTTTGGTTATTAATCCTTTGTCAGATGAAGAGTTCGCAGATACTTTCTTCCATTCTTCAGTTTGCTCTTCATTCTGTTGATTGTTTCCTTTGCTGGGCAGAAGATTTTTAGCTTGTTGCAATCCCATTTCTCTATTTTTGCTTTTGTTGCCTGTGCTTTTGAGGTCTTGCACAAAAATTCTTGCCCAGACCAACACTCTGAAGCACTTCCCAAATGTTTTCTTCTAATAGTTTTACAGTTTCAGGTTTTATATCTTCCCAAATGTTTTCTTCTAACAGTTTTATAGTTTCAGGTTTTTTATATGTCTTGAATTCATTTTGATTTTATATTTGTGGATGGTGAGAGATAGGGGTCTGGTTTCATTCTTATGCATATGGATATCTAGTTTTCCCAGCACCATTTATTAAAAAGAATGTCCTTTCCCCAATGTATGTTCTTGGCTCCTTAGTCAAAAACAAATTGGCTGTACATGCACAGATTTATTTCCAGGTTCTCTATTCCATTGGTCTGTGTCTGTTTTTATGCCATTACCATGATGTTTTGATTACTATGGCTTTATAATATAATATATTTTGAAATCAGTTGATGTGAAGCTTTGTTCTTTTTTTGTTCAAAATTGCTTTGGCTATTTGGGATCTTCTGTGATTCTATACAAATTTGGGATTACTTTTTCTATTTTTATGAAATAGTAGTTTGACAGGTATTGCACTGAATCTGTAGATTGCTTTCAGTAATATGCACATTTTAACATTAATTCTTTCAATCTATGAGCATGGGATAGCTTTCCATTTTCCATTTTTTATGTTCTCTTCAATTTCTTTCATCAGTGTTTTATAATTTTCATTGCAGAGATCTTTCACTGCTTTGATTAAGTATATTCCTAGGTATTTTATTTCTTTTGTAGCAATTATAAATAGAATTTCTTTCTTGATTTCTTTTTCTTATTGTTTGCTATTGGTATATAGAAATGCTACTAATGTTTTTATGTTGATTTTGTATCCTGAAACTTGACAGAATTTGTTAATCATTTCTAACAGTATTTTTAGAGGAGTCTTCAGGATTCAAGATCATGTAGTCTATAAACAGGGACTATTTAATTTCTCCCTTTCCAATTTGAATACCTTTTATTTCTTTCTCTTGACTAATTGCTCTGGCTAGGACATCTAGTACAAAGTTGATTAGAAGTGATGAGAGTGGGCATCCTTGTTTTGTTCCCAATCTTGGAGAAAAAGTTTTCACTTTTCACCATTGAGTATGATGTTAGCTGCAGGCTTGTCACATACAGCCTTTATTGTGCTGAGGTACATTTCTTGTACACATAATTTGTTGACAGTTATCATGAATGGATGTTGAATTTTGTCAAATGCTTTTTCTGTATCTATTACCATGATTATATGGTTTCTGTCCTTCATTCTGTTAACGTGGCATATCATATTTATTAACTTGCATGTTTTGAAATATCTCTGCAGCCCAGGGATAAATCACTTGATCATAGGGAATGATCCTTTTAACATGCTGTTAAATTCAATTTGCTAGTATTTTGTTGAGGATTTTTGCATCTATGTTCATCAGGGATATTGGCCTGTAGTTTTGTTGTCATTCCATTGTCTTATTTGGGTATCAGAGTAATGCTGGCTCCATAGAGTTTGGAAGTATTCCCTCCTCTCCAATTTTTTGGAATAGTTACATTAGAATTTATATTAGCTCTTCTTTAAATGTCTGGTAGAATTCAGCAGTGAAGCCATAAACTCCTGGGCTTTTCTTTGATGGGAGGCTTTTTATTACTGCTTCAAACTTTTTATTCATGACTGGTCTGTTCAGCTTTTCTATTTTCTCATGGTTCAATATTGATAGGTTGTATGTGTCCAGGAATTTATCTTTTTCTTCTAGGTTTTCCAATTTGTCGGCATATGGTTGTTTATAATAGTCTCTAATGATCCTTTGTATTTCTGTGGTATCAGTTATAATACTTTCTTTTTTGTCTCTGATTTTGTCTTCTCTTTTTTTTTCTTTGTCCAGGTAAAGTTTTGTAGATTTTGTTTATCTTTTCAAAATACCAATTTTTCATTTCATTGATATTTTGTATTTTTTTGTCTAAATTTCACTTATTTCTGCCATGATGGCTATTATTTCTTTCCTTTTACTAATTTTGCATTTGATTTGTTCTTGCTTTTCTAGTTCCTTGAGGTGAATAGTTAGGTTGTTTGCTTGGTCTTTCAGTTTTTGGAGTAAGTGTTTATTACTCAAAACTTCCCTCTAAGAACTGCTTTTGCTGTATCCCACAGCTTTCATTATGTTGTGTTTCCATTTTCATTTGTCTCAAAGAATTTTTTAATTTCCTTTTTAATTTCTCCATTGACCCATTTATTGTTAGGAGCATATTGTTTAATTTTTATGAATTTGTACAGTCTCCAACATTTCTTCTATTATTGATTTTTAGTTTTATTTCATTATGGTCAGAAAAGATACTTGATATGATTTTGGTTTTTTTTTTTCATGTGTTATGACTTGTTTTGTAATCTATCATATGGTCTGTCCTGGAGAATGTTCCATGCACTGTGGAGAAAATTGTGTACTGTGCAGCTGTTGGATGGAATGTTCTGTAAATGTCTGTTGTTGGGTCCTTTTGTTCTAGAGTGCAATTTAACTCATATTTCTTCATTGATTTTCTATCAGGATGATTTTTCCATTGCTGAAAGTGGGGTGCTGAAATTTGCTACTATTACTGTGTTGTAATCAACCTCTCCCCTTAGAGCTATTAAAATTTGTTTTGCATATTTGGGTACTCTAGTGTTGGATGCACATATATTTATAACTATTATATTCTCTTGTTCTATTGACCCCATTATTATTATATAATGGCCTTCTTTGTTTTTTTTTTTTTTACCATTCATAAAGTCTGTTTTATCTGATATAAATATGGCTCCTACTCTTTTTTGGTTTCCATTTGCATGGAATATCTTCTTCCATCTTTTCACTTTCAGTCTGTGTGTGTCTTTATAAGTGAAGGGATCTTATAGACAGCATATGGTCAAGCCTTGTTTTTTTAGCCATTCCACTGCCCTATGTGTTTTAATTGGAGAATTTAAGCCACTTATAACCAAGGTCATTATTGCTAAGTAAGGGTTTACTCTACCATTTTGTTACTTGTTTTTTGGTTGTTTTGAAGATCTTTTCTTCCTTTTTTTTTTTTTCTTTTACTGTCTTCCTTTGTGGTTAAGTGATTTTTCTCTAGTAGTACATGTTGGTTTAATGCTACTTATTTTTAATGTATGTATTACAGATTTTGCTTTGCTTATCATGAGCCTTACAAAAAACATTTTATAGTTATAACAGGTTATTTTAAACTGATAATTACTTGACTTTGATGGCAAAGAAAAGTAACAAAACAAACTCTACACTTCAACACTATCCCTCTCCCACATTCTGACTTATTGATGTTTTAATTTATATTTTTATATTGCCTATCTCTTAACCAATTGTTGTAGTTATTTATTTTAATAGTTTTGCCTTTTAGTCTTCTTATTTATATATAAGTGCTTACTTAGCCAATTACAGTATTATGTTATTCTGAATTATCTGTTTTCTTTATTTTATAAGGAATTTCTTTTTGCACACAGGCTAGGATGCATAGAATATGGGCAAATGGGAAGACAATAATTTTAAGGCTACAAAAAAATTTACCATTTCAAATCTTTTTACAAAACTATAATTGTATATATACTATTATATATCAATTATATCAATTATGGCAATTGTCACCATTCGCAAAGCTTGAACAGCAAAAATTTTACCTATGTAATCTTTTGGTAATCACATAATAGTTTTATAAGGCCATCAGGCTATTGAAGTAGAATATAAAGTATTGTAAATATTTCAAACTAGTGAAATGTATTCAACTTATGCTTATGACTTAAACAAATAAATCATTTTGCTTTTACCCATAATTCTCTCCTAATTTTACCAGCAGCATTCTGTCAACCAGGTACACTAAAACCACAATGATGGGAAAATATTAGTCATCTGTTTCCTTTCTACATTCAAAGAGTTATTAACCAAGAGCACAGCTGCATGATAAACTACATGTCTTAGTGCAAAATGTTCCAGTTGCATCCTGATTGCCAGAATTTTTTTATTTATTACTTTCCTGGCAATTATATTAACTTTACATCTCTGTAGTTAACTGCCAAATATGAACAATAAGTTATTCAACTTATCATCTTTCTTATTCTTCTAAGTAAGTCTAGTTTCTACTGTGAGGAAATAAATGGAAAATGTTAAGTATTAGTTGGAAACTAAGAATTCAAAGTCATATCTGGATCAATGATTAAATGTTATGAGGCTGGTTGAGATGCATTTTCACTTCAAATGTTTTTTAGAATACTGAATAATATAAGGCAGAATATTTTAGATCACATTTCTAAGTATCAATTTTTAAGTAATTAGAAAGGAAAAATAATAATCAAGAACTTACATATAATTTTTGAATAGGTCTTTCTCAAGAGGATACTCTTTGAAACAGATGAAAATAGATTATTTCTTCTCTTTAAAGATTAATTTCTAAATGGTACCCTAAAGACTATCCAACAGCCTCTGCTGAGGAAAATGTGCTAGAAATGCTGCCCTCCTCACATCTGTTTCCCATCTCCTCTCCTTGCCACTAGACCAATATCTAGGGCCAAGGGTGACCACAGCCTTACTCAGGAATTGCTAGTGACAGTGGGGATTTGTTACCAAAGTTGCTACAAGGCCTGGCTAACGTGAACTGGTAGAAACAAGGACAGTGTGCCCGGAAATAGCTCTTAAAGTTCCTGAACCAAGAGAGGACCTGAACTTGAAGCTGGATTATGGAGAGTTGGTTGATATGGGGGCACTCTCTGTGACTCAGGATTTAGTGCCCTGGCAAAGGCCCCAGGATCAAGTTCTGATACGCTGCTGGATATGCTCTTGCAAGCTTAGAAAAAATGATGGCCTTTCTATCAAATAAATTAGAAATGCTAGAACTGCCCTGTCAGAGTGCCGAGAAAAGGAAACAAATGTTCCAGAGAAATGAACATGCTAGAATGAGCCTATTACATAAGACTTGAGAACTGACTAGCTGACTTTCCTTGGGAGAGGCTGGAGAACGTTTCATTAACTATGGTGATAAGGAATGCCCTGGAGAGAGATACTCCACCATTACTGAGAAGCTTTGAAGTGGCTGCCCTCTGCAGGCTGCTGCTGATGGCAGGAGATACTCTTCTATAACTTGGCTCCCTAGAGACAATGGGGACAATAGAACTACTGAGTAGCAGAGGGAGATGGCAGCATTTAATTGTCAGAGGCAAGGTATGTGCAATAACTGTAATTGGCAGCAAGGCTGAAATAGCATCCAGGGCATTCTGGCCCACAGAGAAGTATAGAGATGGCTAATAAGCTCTGGTTTCTGAAAGCAAGACAGTCAAGGGACTGCTCAAGCAAGCAGTCAGCAAGGGGATGTGGGCAGTCAATAAGGGAGTGCGTGTGTGTGTGTGTGTGTTTAAAGAGATCAAGAATGGATGAGCAGAAGGATGATGTCAGCTGCCCCAGTGGAATCAATGGAAAGCTATAATCTCTCACCTATCTTCCATACCTGAGCTAGTTCTTAGACAAGAACCCATTAATCAAAAGAGGTCACATCTCTACATGGAAGGACTCTACAATACCATAGCAAGAGAGAGTAGTAATTCCCTCAGTCCTTCCTCACAGTGATCTAGGGTCATTTATCAAGTAACTCTACATGAGGAAAGAGAAACCAGCATTGTTCAAGGGCTATTGAAATTCAAGATCTAAACTGACTGATAATAGAGAACACAAAATAACAATATATCCCCACTGCTGAAGTAGGAGCAGATGGATATTGGGTGACAAATGTGTTTCTGGCCCTAGCTCACCTCATAGTGAATCCAGGAGCTCCAGACCCACCAATTGATCATTTCTCTTCCTTCCTAGTGTCCCAGAGAACACACATAACAAATGGCAAAACCTTCACATTGTTTCCTTGACCTGCAGAGTAATAGCTATTATAGAAAGAAAGGTAAAGTGGTAGAGCCTGAAACTTCCCATTCTACACAAGATAGGAATCAAGAATATTCCAGATGGAATGGCAGAGATTAACACCAACCTCAAAGATGTAAAAGACGTATAGGAGGTGTTTCCCATTAATTCCCCATTTAATTCATTAGTCTGGCCATAAAAAAACAAATAGACCATGGCAGATGACAATGGTTTTGTAGGTCTAAAGTTTCTGGTTCCCAGAGAGGGGACGCTTTCATCAAGGGACAAATTATGAGCCTCAATAAAGTAAAAATTATAACTGCCAAATTATTTGGGATTTTTGTACTAGTAGACAAGTGAGCAGAAAAAGAGTTCACCAGACTGTTAGGGATAACTGACCCTGATCATAAAGGGGAGGTAGAGATGATACTACATAGCTGGAGAGGAGAGGAAAATGTCTGAAACTAAGCTGATCCACTGTGGTATCTATGATATTCCAATGCCCAATAATAACTGTGAATGAGTAATTAGATAATCATGTTATTATAAGGACAAGGGACCCAGAGGCTTAGATCTCTGGTCAAGCCAATAAAACAAAGGTTCTAGAAGAATCTAGCTGGGCCGGGCACAGTGGCTCATGCCTGTAATCTAAGCACTCTAGGAGGCTGAGGTGGGCAGATCGTTTGAGCTCAGGAGTTCAAGACCAGCCTGAGCAAGAGCGAGACCCTGTCTCTACCAAAAATAGAAAAACTTAGCTGAGCACAGTGGTGCATGCCTGTAGTCCCAGCTACTCAGGAAGCTGAGGCAGGAGGATAGCTTGAACCCAGGAGTTTGAGGTTGTTGCGAGCTAGGCTGATGCCACGGCACTCTAGCCCAGGCAAAAGAGCGAGTCTTTGACTAAAAAAAAAAAGAAGAAGAAGCAGAAGAAGAAGAATGTAGCTGAATGGTAGAGGAAAGAATGATAAATATTAGTTCTAAATTCAGGACCAGTATATCTCATCTCACTAAACACATCTTATAAATTTTCCTCCAGAATAATTCTGACCATCCAAAATGTTGAAGAAGCCAATGTAAGACAGGTTGATCTTAATGTGAGAAATAGGTGAGTCTGAGCAGAGCAAGGCATGGATTATAGTGGACACAATCGATATTTTGTTCAGATCCCACTTACTGTTTTTCTGCATCTGTATTTGTCAGCGTTGTCCAAAAAAAACAAGCACCAACAGGATATATATACACACACACACAAATCCGTGTGTGTGTGTATGTGTGTGTATATATCCTATGTCTCTCT
This sequence comes from Lepilemur ruficaudatus, assembly GCA_963574885.1. Classification (NCBI taxonomy): domain Eukaryota; kingdom Metazoa; phylum Chordata; class Mammalia; order Primates; family Lepilemuridae; genus Lepilemur; species Lepilemur ruficaudatus. Next base: position 10,616 of record CAUYRT010082201.1, read on the forward strand.
TTCTTTCCATACATATGTGTAGAGAAAGATTGATTTATTGTCATATTGGCTTATACAATTACAGAGACCAAGAAGTTCCATGATCTGCTGTCTGTAAGCTAGAGAACGAGTAAAGCTCGTGGCATAATTTAGTCTGAGTCCAATGGCCTGAAAACCAATAGTACCAATGTCAGAGGGCAGGAGAAGATGAATGTTCCTGCTCAAAAAGAGAGCAAATTCACCCTTCTTCCACCTTTTTGTTCCATTTGGGCCCTCAG
>CAUYRT010082205.1:0-17919 GCA_963574885.1 Lepilemur ruficaudatus
TCAATTATGGTTAAACCTATGGGTTCATAATTTTATATATAATGAATGGCTCTCATTGGTCACTGTCGGGGGATGTTAGTGAACCAAAACATTATTCTGAAACCTGGCAAATTAAGGAAAGAATAAAACATTTATCCTACCATTTCAATTAGAACTATTTCACCATGTACTGAAAAGCTGATGAACTAATTTTTCTTTATAGAATTTTTAAGCTAATAAATAAAGAAGAGTTTAGCAAATTAGAATATTATCATTTGCAACTTCTACTGAATTGAATTAATGGACCTAGACAGACATTGGTCATCAATAATTGCCAACAACACAATAGAGATGACCAGACATTATATGTGTCCTGGTGGCAGGAGAAAACCACAACCTACGAAGTAGTCTTTCCAAAAAAAATCAAACTGGAATTTGATCACATATTTATATACAACTATCAGCTTAGGAAATACAAAGGAGAGAGAAACATGTTAAACAGCATGATGAGAATGCAACAAGCAAAATCCACACTGTAGGAAATCCTTACACACAAAAGAGCAGTTTGTTTAACAGTAAATTGCAAAGAATAAAGAGCTAGGAGGAGAATTCATGGGTTAAAAATGACTTGAAGATATCACCAATCTCTATGGTTCATATTTTAATATAAACTCAAAAAAAAACCCCAGTGCCCACAATTAAAAAACTAAAAAAAGTAAACATTGACATTTATGAGATGATTAGAAATTTGAAAATTGATACTTTGAAATTATTAGGGATTTGTGTTATATTTTAGATATGACAATGGTGTTGTGAATAATTATATATTTTTAAATATCTTATGTTTTAGAAGTCCATACTAAAATATTTGAAATGGTGTGATGTCTGGAATTTGAATGAAAATAATGTAGGAGGTGGGTAGTGAGTGAAGGTAGAGATGAACCCAGATTAGATCATATCTTCATGCTTGTTGGGGCTGGATGATAGCCTCTTGAATTTTATTATATTGTTCTATTTTTGAGTACATTTGAAATATCACACAATACCCCAATATAAAAAATATTTCAAAATATATTTTTGAAAAGCACAAATATTCATAAAAGTAGCCCCCTAGGTAGAAGGTTTGGTAACATGCACTCACCTCTAAGGTTCCTGAGTTTCTCTCTCCTTGTCTGGATCCTCTTCTGCATCCAATTCCTTTTTTTTTTTACTGGTTCTTTTTTTTTTCATTTCATTTTTCTCTTTTTTCCTCTTCAGCACTATTCTTTAGTTCTCTGCTGTTAGGTCTACCTCAGTTCTCCCCTACTTCTCTACCTGTCTCCTCTTCTTCCACACTGTTGTCTCTTTTTCTTTTTCTACTATATCTTCTTTCCCGCTGATGAGTTTAGTAAGTGGCCATGACATTGAACTGAAAAATTATTTTTCTTTTTCAATTGGTGGAAACAATGAATTACAGTTTTATGGATTTTTTTTAGCTTTATTGAGGCATACCAGACAAGAATTGTGTATAGTATTTAAAGTGTGCAACATGATGTTTTGATATACACATACATTGTGAAATGAGTACCACAATCTAGCCAATTAACCCCTCCATCACCTCACATAGTTACAATCCAACTCTGTTGTGGAAGAGTTGGCAGGGAAACCTAAAGAGGTTTGCAACTCCCTCTCTGCCTGCAGTAGCTGAGGCCAGAGACATCTACACATATGAAGGTTTCCTGATAAAAATGCAAGTGCAAAGGGTACTGAATCCTCCCACTCTTTTAACGCATTGACGAGGGATCTCACAACAGCAATCCTGGATGTGCAGAGCTTTGCTGGATCTAAGAGTCCACCAGGAAACGTGGCGTTTCACTGTAAGTTGGTCTGGAATGTGTTTTTTGACACCTCCCTGTCAGCATTCTGGCTGATCATTACAGATAAGCGGCCAAACCATCAAGAAGAAGGTTCCTTTTTTTCTTTTTTATGTGTACTCATGTGAAGTCAGTTGAAAGCTGCCCTTGATCAAAGGCTGCTGGCAGAGGGCTACAGGATTTTTATTATTTATTATTTATAGGACATCGCAAGTGTTACGCAGCAGTTTGCAAAACATAAAACACCAGAGAAAAGCTCTACGCTATGAGGAGGTGACAATGTAAATAAAATATAAACATCGCCATGGATAACAGTCAGGTCCTTGAGAAGTAGAAATATGGGTTCTTCTTTAATTTGGCCTGAGTAAAAGTAGATTCTAAGGGGAATGCAGCTAGGGAAAAAATCAATGGCAGGATGCCAACAAACATATTCTGGAAAGAATGTATAGTGAAAAGTTCAGCCGATCTATAGAATCAATGCAAATGAGAATAAAGTATTTCTCATTAACTTATCAAAGGTTTAAAAATGATACTATATAATTTTTGCTAAGGTTCTAAAATAATGTCACCATCATTAATTTCCGGAGATATTGTAAATTGGTTCAATACTTTAGGAAAGCAATTTAGTATTATTTATCTGTTAGGATCCTTATGTAAGACTTTATCCTTTTGTAGTATTTACAACTTTAATATATTGCATAGGACAGTTCAGCACAATTAAGCATTTCTGCACACACAGTAATGAACATCCTGTATTTCTATTACCAAGTACTTTCTCTCCTTCTACAATATCACACATTCACACAATTTATCCTAGTCTCCCAAGCTTTAACTCATCCCCATTTTTGGTAGCAACCAATATCTCCAAATAATATCAAACAGCATAAAAATGTTTTTGCCTATTGATCCTTTGTTTCAATTTCTAGAAACATAAACTAATGAAATAAAATCAAAATGGGAAAAAGTAATCCATATAGATGAGGATATTCATAATACTGTTTATAGTATAAAAATAGAAGTAACCTAACAGGTATCGAGTGGAGGCTTCAGTAAGTAATTCTGATATATTCATTTGATACAGCGTCTTTATGATTCTTAAATAACAGCTTTGAAGATTACATAGCAGAATGAAAAAATTGTTAGACTATAACATTAACAGATAAAAGCAAAATGCAAAATTAAATATCTAGTGTTACTATAACCAAATTGAGAAAATAGGCAAGAAGAAAACAGACAGAAGGCAACACATTAACCTGCTAATGGTGGTCACAGTAGGAGTGTGGATTGTAGATTCTTTCTTTTTATTTCTCCATTATCTAACATTTTAAAAAATATGTGTTTGTGTGTGTGTATATATACATGTATTTTTTTATTTTTCTTCACAGCAGGTCCTTGAATAACACCGTTTTGTTCAACATCATTTCACTATAATGTTGATGAGAAAAAAATGGAATCCTGGCCAGGGCCACTGTCTGTGTGGCGTTTGCACCGTCTCCTCATGGCTGCATGGGTTTTTCTGGGTACTCTGTTTTCCCCCCACATCCCAGAGATGTGCATGTTAGGTTCACTGGCATGTCTAGATGGTCCCAGTGTGAGCGAATGTGGGTGTGTGTGAGTGTGCCCTGCTATGGAATGGTGTCCTGTCCAGGCTCAGTTCCCACTCAGCACGCTGAGCTGCCAAGACAGGCTCCGGCCACCGACAACCCTGAACTGGAACAATTGGGTAAATTATTATCTCAGTTGGTCTTTCTTGAATGCATTTGTAGCTCACATTTATTTCAATGCTTGATATTAGAAGTGTTTTGGTCTTTATTTAAAGAATTTGATGATATTTTTGTGACTAGAATATATGCCATTGGAACTTAACTCTTGTTCATATCAATTAGCCTATGGTAAAATTGGTTGGATTATATGTTTGCTTGTCTTTTGGGGTTTTTTTTTGCCTAAAGTTGCAGTTTCCAAGAACCTGTTGACAATGTTAAGTGAACACTTACTGTGTGTATATATGAATGTGTTTATTTGCTAACAGACCTTTTGAAATGAAGAAAATAAAAGGAAAATATGTGGCAGAATAGAAGTTGTGTGTCATCTCTCCTGTAAAACTCAACCTATAGTGCACCTAGTCTAAAAGGAAGCAAATAAATCATTGAGACTCATAAGAGCTATTGCTAGTCTTGCTGGACAACTGTGCCTGTAAGGATGGTGTGCAGTGCCCGAGGGAGCAGACTTCTCTAGAGAAGGAACTGAATTTTCCTGACACTGCATTTTATTTAATGTTTGTACCAGACTTGAAAAAAAATACCCCCTCCATCATAGCCAGATTAAGATTTTCCGCGTGGTAATTGTGTAATTGAAATTCCTTAGTAGTAAAAAGTCCTTGTAAAGAAATTTTGTGTTTAATGATACAACTGATGACCACAGTAAGAAGAAGGAAAGAGTTAAATGACACTGGAAGAAAATAGTCAATAAACAATCAAAATGAGACATTTATTAGTGACACTAAGCACAAACTTATTGCTATTAAGCACCCAGGGGCTTGAAAATAGATATTGTTCAGACTCTGGAATGGCCGAACAATACTGATCCATAATGACTATTTCGGAGTGAAAAGCATTGCATATTTCTGTTTACTTTTCTGACATTTAATAGAAGCCAGGCTTTGCTTGAAGTGATGTGTCACGGGCAGAATGTGGATTTTGGAGATGGATCTCCGCTCAAATCCCAACGTCAATATCGCACATTGGCTGTGTGACCTTGAGCAGATCACTGCATTTACATGGCACAGTGGCATTCGAGAAGTAATAGCAGCTTCTGGCTGGCTGCAGGAATCAGAGGCAACAGCTTGAGTGGAAGGTGCTTCCTATAGGTGATGAACCCTCTGCACCCAGGTATGAAGCTTCCCTGGCCTCTCAGAAGTGGCAAGAACACCCCTTGGTGGGAGCAAATGTGGCAATGTGTAATTGCCGGGAATTCTTCCTGGCTCCTGAATGAGAGCATTTCCTTTGCTCTGCTCTGGATTCCTGTATCCTTTCCTTTACTCTGCTCCCTTCTCAGCACCACCTGAGACTGCACCCCCCTTAAAATCTTCCATCAGGCTCATTTGCCAGGATCTTCCTACACGTTTCTACCTCCATCTACAGTGATTCTTTGAAACAAACTTGGTTCACTCTTAGTTTTCATTGAGGTTAAATCTCCCAACTAACCTATTTCCACCAATCCACTTTCACTTTTTCCTTAGCAGACCAGCCCCCTGTGCTGCTGTGCTTCGTTTGCAAGTCTCAGCACCCCCAAGGCCCTTAGCCAGCCCCTTAGCCGGCACTTGACAATAAAGTTTTCCAGGAGCACACATCTCTCTCTCTCCCTGGGAAGGGTACTGCAAGGATCATGCCAAGTGACCCCAGTAACTGTGTGATAATTATCAGCTGATAAATCTGCTCCCGCTCCCCTTCCCCATCACATCACCTGCAGTAAATGCCTTGTCAGCATGAAGCAGTATTCCAAAGTGGGTTAGAGGTGGAGGCTCTGGCATCAGACTGCCTGGGTTAATCAGGATAACAAATACAATGTGCTTAGTGCCTGGAACTTGGTCAACACCAAGCAAGTGTGAGCTATTGTAACGTCTCCACCTCTTCTGTAAGGCTGCGGTGGTCTGCTGTTTAATCTCTTTATGGAAGTCACTAGTGCAGCTTCTAGGACCCTCTCTCTATATTAAACAATCCTTGCCCCTTTCCTCCCTCCTTTTCCAAGTTTCCCAGGTCACCTGGCCAGAGGCTATTTGCCATTGTAGAATTCCAAACCTCTCTGAGAACATGAAGGAAGCTATGGACCTATAATTTTGCATTATAACTTCCGGAGTTTAGAAAACTCCTAAATATCTCTCTGGACCTCAAGTTAAGAGCCCCCCCAGGTTTGAGGACTAATTTATCAAGTGGAGATTGCTGGATTTTCATTTTGGTATTGAAAATTACCATCATTTTTTGTATATGCATATTTTTATATTAATATAATGAAAGGAGTTTCCTTAAGAAGGGTTGATAAGATGATAGAAGCAGATAATTTAAATCTATATAAGCTGAACTAGATCAAGTTTTAGAAGTAGTATGCATAGTAATGGAGGGCATAGGCTCTATAGAGGGGCTACCTGTATTCCTGCCCCAATTCTGCCCCTTACTGTGTTATCTAACAAATTATCTAACTTGTCTCTTCTCTGTTTTCCACCTATAGAATAAAGATAAAAATAATTATAAACATATGGTGTCATTTAAATGGTTAATGAGTAAATAAGACAATACATATAAAGTCCTTAGCACAGTACCTGGAATATGGCATATTTCAATAAACGTTAGCTACCATTAAAAGGCAAATCTATCTCCTTTTCTCATTTAAAATTATTTGCATGGCTTGACAGTGCTGTAGATCTCGTGAAGTTGAGATAGTGAATAATGTTTTCCCAAAGCTTTTTACACTGATATGCACAAATCTAGGAGTAATATCCTGGGCAGTGAAGTAAATCTCCTTGCATACTCTGACCTCAAAGAAGAAATTTATGGGTGAGGATAAATATAATATGTTCTATCTTTAGGGAAGCTGATGTCAGGGCATTTTCTTTCAAGCCTTAAATGTTTTAGTACATAAGGTCCTTATAAATAAGTTGCCACCATTCTATGTTTGTTTAATGGCATGCATGGGTTTCAGCTTTCTATTAACAAGTCCCGTTGTGGCAAAGCTGTGTTTGAACAGCAAGAAGAACCACAGTGCACTGCATGACATTCATGTACAGTTACCCAGCTCTGGCCCATGGTGACAACAAATTTTACAATAAAATTTGCCCATTTATTGTCAGCCAGAAAGAAAACTTTCCTGCTTAGTAGTTTATTTCTTCTTCTTTGATTTATATTAATCACTGTTTTTAAACCAAACAGGGTCTTTGATTCTCCTATCTGCAGACAATGTCAAGCTCAGTGCCTAGGTAGAAGGTATGCATGCTCATGTTCTCAGTGAATCAATATTTCATACAGTTTTCCTGTCATCTGTAAACAAATTAAATATGTACATTGCAGATCTTATTATAAATGGCACTGTTTTCTAGCTTTAGATTCCCTAAGTTTGAATAAAGAAAGTCTTATTCAGGACTCATTTTATTTGCAAGACCCTGAAAGAGCCAAGATTAATCTCCATGTGATTAAGAAGAAAACTTTTATTTCAGGAGAAATTACATAGAAATTAGCTCGTATCTCCAAAAATCTTGTCTTAAGTGTGATAAGCCATAGATAATTGCCAATTTCATGTTGGTGAAATTAAAAATCACGAGAAGTGATTCAAAGCAATTTACAACTTGACACAGAAAAGAGATTCTGTTCAACATGTAGTAAATTTTTCCTCCACAAAATTCAGACTAAAGTTTAGAGAGGGTGAGAAGAGAGAGAAAACAAAATAAAATTTAGTACTTTCTTCCTGGGAATTTTAATATTCAGCTTGAGTACGCGCTCTTTTCCCGAGTGAAAAAACAGTTCTCACACATCCTTTCAAGCGCTTTCTTTTCCTTTGAAGTGTTTGATGTCTTCAGGAGCATTGGGAGGTCATTTTCTTTGGATTTCTGTTTTCTAATTTTCCTCATTTTGGTTTGTGCTTTGACACAGGTGCTGAACTACAGTGTCTTCAGAGAAAAGCATCTTGAGGCTCACTGTAGGTTCCGGGCACATAGAAATGTTCCTTTCTGGAGCCTGCAAACTGTTATCTCAACTCAAATGCTGAGCTTCCATCACGAGCCATCTATTCACAGGGATGCCAGACGCGGCTGGACCGTGCCCCACCATGAGCAATGCGGATCATATATCCACTCCGAAGGAGACATTTGTTTATCTGCGGCCTTTTCTGCCCACACCCAATTACAGGCCAAGCTCCTGATCGCCGCAGAGGCTCTCACCAGAAAGGCAAGCAACTGCTTAGCCCGGTAATCAGTCTTTTACTTCAATCTGCTCTTGCTGCTGGCCCTTCTTCCATCCTTAATTACCACACTTGTCTCCTAGACCCTGGTAGGATGAATGGCACAACCCATATCATGTAGCAGAGTCACTGTCTCAGCAAATTCCCCTTGCAGCTGTAAGGAGTACAAAGATCACAAAGGGGGACCATTAGCTAGGAGCCGGAAAAGCATCTTGAGATGGACGAGGTAGGACTGTCGGCTTTTTCCTTGGATCATTGAGTCTTCCCAAGCCTTTGCATTCAAACTGCAAACTTTGGTCTCCTTATCTGTCAGACTGAGGATGAACGCATCCCACGTGATTCACCTGGGGGGCCGGTTTTCTAGTCTTGCAATGAATTGATCTTTGTCTTCCACTTTTAATCCGTTAAGGTGGGTCAAAACAGCACCACAGCCAAAGTTTGCCAAGGAAAAACACCAGGTCTAAGCTTTAGGTGTCCATAAGCTATTTCCTTTTCTTTGTTATTTAATTTTTTTTTTCACTGCGATTTGCTTCTCTTTTATCTTTTTTGAACCCCTGTTTTAAATCCTTCTTACTTTGTTTACTCTAAGCAACTGTTGTCCCTCTAGGTCCATTATCAAAGGACAAATCCACAAACACACACAGCAGCAGAATAGCTGGGTTCACTTATCCGACACCTTATTTTTTATAGATTTCCAATCCCAGGTCATTCATTGTGTGAATGTGTCAACAAGAAGAATGTGTTAGTTTTTTATTATCTCTCCCTTCCCCCATCAACTGCTCCTGTTGAAAAAATAAACTGTGTTTGTTCACTACACCACTCCCATTTTCTGTGACAACAGGTCTGTGTCTTATTTTGTCCTACTGCGTAGAATTTATGTGACCTCCATCATTTTGCTTCCTTTACTGTTTTTCTTGACTGTAATAAGGAAATGAGCTGATATTTAGCTAGAGGCAGATCATTATGAGAATAGTTAAGACAAATTAATGGTGATTAGCTCTGATCATGTGGCTGAAAGTTATATTTGATGATATTATGCTCCAATGAAAATAATTTTGTAATTAAAGCATAAAATATTGAATTAGCCATTTCGTGATATTCAGCCACCATGAATATTGAAAGTGCTAAGTTCATTCTGTAGTTCTACATATGCCTAATTGGTTTTAATAAGAAGAAAAACTTAAATTATTTTTAAAAATACAGTAGTACATCATTACATCTCCATGATGCTTTAATATCTTTTGACATACATATTTTTATTCTCAATATGATTATCCTATTTCAATTTTTTAAAACAGATGATACATTTAATTAACAATGTAATTTTTAAAGAGAGGAGGGAACTGACTTGTTAAATACTAATTATTTCTAGGTATTTTATATACACTATGTAATTTAATCCCCATAGCAGCACTGAAAATTGATCTCCATTTTTTTGTTATCCTCATTTTTTAGATGATAAAATTTTAGCCTTAGAATGGCAATTTTCACCTCTAGAAAGGGATAGTGCTAGGATCAAAATTCACATCCACTTAGTTCCTACTTCAGTGCCTGAAAACTCATGCAGTTTGTTAGGGTAATTATAAATAAACTTATTTGGATTAACTTGTAAATATTTCATTTCATGGCTTGTCACGTTTGGATGAGGGGTCTGTGGGTCTAGCTTTATTAAAAAGTCAGGTTGTCAAACAACTTACCTTTCATAACAGACGAGAGGGATTAATTCGATGTATTCAAGAGAAGAACCTTTAGGCAGTATAACAGGTAGCTCAGGCACTGAGCCGGGAAGGGAAATTCAGAGGTCTGTGGCTTCAGGGAGACCAGAGAGGAGATAGACTGGTTTAGAGAAATGGCAGAACAAGTAGATTGAAGGCCCTGTGTCATCATTTAGTAATTTAGAGGAAATAACAAGGTAGTTTCTCCTGGTATTCAAATATTGGGACTTACTCTACTTGATTGAGAATAAGCTTAGAAAGAACTGAAACAGAATAATTAAAAATGCCTTAAGAAGATTCAAAGAAGCAAAGAAAAATAGGACTGAAAGAGAATATAATTACCTTGAAATATTATCAGCAGTATGTCTGGGAGTAAGGGTACAAATTTAAATTTTTTTTCCTCTTTGCATCTTTTTTATCTAACACATTCTCTCTACTGAATATATACTGTAAGTACAGTTTAGATAATAAAGTGCTTTTCTTTTGTAATATAGAATTATGGTTAAGTGCTTTGGAAGCAAATCCTGAGTTGTGAGCCTTGTTTCACACTTGTTTAGCTTTGTGACCTTTGGCAAGTTATATACCCTCTTTGGACATCATTATCTTTAATGTTTAAATTATAAATGGTAACTGTCACTATAATTAATATAATAATAATAATAATTATTCCTAGTACCTAGAAACATTTTTGTTCTTTGTTATTTGTGGAAATACTTAGTTTTCTGCTTTTTATGTGAATTAATAATTTTATTTTAAACAGTTAAAAAGTGTGATATTTCCTCAATATTTTTTTTTTTGCTAAAGATGCCCATACCCTAAACTACAATGTTCACCTCTGTACCCAACCCACAGTGCCAGAAACCAGCTGATGGCTGTGTATAGACAGAAGGAGAAGTCTAGAGGAGAAATTGTGCAAGCTTAGCCAGGAAATATCAAACCTTCTGCAGTGACTGTAATGTTGGGAAAACTGCAGGGACTCCATATCTGCACTGTAAACTCACCTCAAAATTTCCAATTATGTCTTACCATTCTGAAACCTAGTAGCCTTCAGTAAATATTGAAATGTATGACTGTCTATGTGTAAACCAACTGCATGCCAGGGCGCTATGTGGACCACATCTGGCCTAGTAGCACAGTAGAAGCAGCACAGTCCTGCAACCATAAGTACTAAGAGCAATTCCAAGTTTTACTTACATTTCTCAAAGGTCATCACTGTTGTCAGTCTAAAATACTGACATAGCACTCAAAAAGCTACTTTTTATTTCTCAGGAATAATTTACCAAGATTTAATTTTTTAAAAAAGTTCTCTCCCTTGCCCTCTTTGTCTTGGTCTCTCCTGCTCCACACCCCAAGACTTCCTCTAAGTTTCCCTCCCACTCACTAATTCCACAGTCTCTGTCAAAATTACTTCTCACATCACACTGTGTAGATTCCTCTTTGCTTTCTCCTACTCCAACTTATTCTTATTTTTCTTCTGGAGTAAGTCATGGCCTTTTTTCACTGAAAATATTCTAGTTCTCTCCTCTCCCATCCCTCGATATTCAACCCACCTGCTGAGTATGGAGAAGGGGCCTAAAGAGGGGACAAAGAATAACATAGTTTTTATTCAGGTTACACATGGCAGTCATATCACATTTAAAACAAGAACCTGGGTGATCTCTCTAATTTTAAAGGTATTTTATAATCCTATACTACTAGGTATTCAGCAAATTACCTTAATCCCACTATACTGTTATAGTAACAAAAATAATAGGTACAATTAATCAAGCACCTACTATGGTTGGGCACTGTACTGGGTATTTAGGACATGTTATCTTATTTAATCTTCATACCAAACTTCTGAGAGATTAAGTAACTTTTCTAAAGTGATGTAGTAAGTGGTAAAACCAAGATTTACTCTGGATCTAAAGTCTGCACAACTCCAAAGCCCAAGAGCTTAGCCACCACACTATTAGTAGTTCTAATTTATTCAAAGAGTAAAGCTGCTGGTTAAAGAAAATAATTAGCCATGGTCCCAAACTGGGTTAATATCTTTGTTTATTACCAGCTGGATGACCCTATTAATATATTCTATTCCCCTTTATAAGACGGTATTAATATGATTTTTGAGTGTATAAAGAAATGCAAGAGCAGAAGTACATTTGACTGGATTGTATTATATCTGTTGTATCTGATTTTGATAAATCTCCAAACAGAGCAGTGTTAAGAACAAAAATGACAAAACTCCTTTGCTTAATGTGGAGGCCTTCAGGTTTTCTATTTTTGAGTTTTACTTTTAAATGAATAAAGCCTCTCCATTCATAAATCCTAGGATATTTGAGGTCCTGGGTTTAAATACAACTATGTTTGAGCTCCCATTGCATAAGTTGCCTTCTGCTTTTGACATGCTTTGAACATTTCTTCATGTTGACTTTTAGAATTCAATCATTCTGGGTCCAGATAAATGTGTGGAGAGGACAAACTAGGTATTTCCAGACACGAACAGGTTTATTATTTCAAATCATCACATTGAATATATCAGTATCTTTTTATTCATCCTTGCATACAACCTCTTTCTGTCAGATGTCACGAAAAGTTAGTTTGCTTTGGATTTCTGACTGGTGTGTGTGTGTGAAGTATTTAATATGCATAGCTATAGCTTTTCTATCTATATAAAATGCATCAGCCTAGAAATCTTATAAGGATGAATTTTTCCCTCTAGATTTTTAAATTATTTTTCTCTCTAGTCTTGGCTGGAAATATTGTAAAAATGGCTTCTTACCCAATTCTGATCCACTCCTGGGGCCAATCATAGCATAGAGTGGAAAATGCACAGGGTAAATATTGCTGAAATAAAATTATTAAAATGCTTTCAGGCACCAAAGAAAAGCTGGCTTCTCTAGCTGGATATGAGTCAGAGGGCATCTCTTGATTACTAAAGCAATACTTTCGTCTCTGGTGAGTGAATATAGCGCCCATGAGAGGTTCTGCATTGGTCCGTGGATTTCACCAAGATGGTTCCAGCAACTCCAGGGAGATGATATAGTTTTAGAAAGAGTCCTAAAAGTTCTTAGCATGTTGCCTCCTATGTTTAGTGTGTTACAATGATGTCATTGAGCTAAATCCAAGTTGACATACTGAACAGGGACAATTCACCACGGCAGCAAAAGGCTCTGCCTTTTTCTCACCTAATTTAAGACCAGGCTATTTTCTTTCCTTCTCCTCTTTTCTTTTAGCTTTAAACAACATAAGATCTCCTCCCAATATTCTTGAGTCATCACATTTCCTCTTGCTCTAGTTAAGGTACTCAGAGCTTCTGACTGTAACCTTTCTAGATTCCCTGTAGCTCTTGGCTACAAACTGGAGCTACAGGTATTACTTGTTTTTGTTTGATGTAGGCATTAACCTCAGATTTGACCATTCCTGCTCTACTAGGCCTCCAAAATGCATTCCTGTCTATAAGCTTTTTACATGGTACCATATCATTCTGTTGCTTCCTACTAATCAGGCCTGGGGGTTGGGGTGAGGATAAATACTCACGATTAGTAGGATGGGCCAGAGCTCACGATAGAGATGCAAAGTTTCCCTTTGTGATTGATTTCCTCCGCAACCTGGGGTTTGGACAGATACACAAAGGTATTAAATCTGAATATTTGAAATATAAATCTGTATATTCAAAAAAAATTTGAGAGAGGATATGTGTACTTTAATAATGGGAAGACTAATTCTGACTATTAAATGGTAAGGGCTCAAGTTCGAGCCTCTTATTATACAAAGATTTGACAGAAACCTAGGATTAGCCTTCTGGGTGGTTCCAAACTAGTCTGTGTTTCAGTAGTGTGTGTGTGTGTGTGTGTGTGTGTGTGTGTGTGTGTGTAACAGGGACACTGATAGACTAAAGAGTAATCATGAGAGCAGACAAAGAGACTAATTCACACATGGGATATTTGCTATAACTAAGAAAGAAGAGAAAACCCAAGGAAGTTTCCCTGACCTATAGCCCATTTTTAACATGTAATTAGTTTAAAATATGCTAATGTATTTCTTATAATTGCTTTTACAGCAAAATTGAAGAGAAATATTTTCATAGAAAAAGCTGTTACTCATAATTTCACTATTCCATCCAATTACTTTCATTCACGTACATTCTCTCCTAGTTTTCACTTATGTGTATATATTTCACATAATCATCATAATGGGAACCATGATTTGTGCTCTCTGTTTCAATAGGCACTCTACCAAATGTCTTCTTTGCTCAGTCTAGTTTCTAAAGGCATTTTCATTTTTAATGATATAGATAAAGTAGTTGTTGGATATTTTTATATTGTTTTGGTTTGTCGCTATTATAACTAAAGCTGCAGTGAATATATTCTTGAATACAACTTTTATTCTTTTCAATTCTTTACTAAAGATCAATCCCCAGAATTAGTGTTTGGGTCACAAACATGTATTTTTTCTAATGCTCTTGAAATTACTTTCCAAACCACTTTCCAAAAGAATAAAATGTAATGCCAATATACAAGTATATATATTACAACTTTCACCATAATATTATAATTGGATTTTATAATTTAAAGATATTTTTTAAATCCTTAAGATTACAACTCAATTTATTTAATTTATTTTTTTTAGTAGTGAAGTAGATTCAATATACATGTTTTTTATATTTTTCAATTCGTGAGATCATTTTTTTGATCATTTTGTTTTCATTTTGTTAAATTTACTCCTTCTGCTTTTGTATTATGAGCCCAAACTTTTGAAGTCCTCATTTATCATTTTGTCAAGTATTGTATTCTACAATTTGATAACATGATTTCTTATGTCTTCATCTAAACTCCTGATTTAAAAGCAAAATTGAAAACAAAACCTACCACCTATAAAACTCAGGTTTTCCAACTCTGTTTCCAAAATTTCTGTATTTTTCTTTTTTTATCGACACATAATAATTACACATATTTATGGGATGAATTTTGTGATATTTTGATACATGCATACAAAGTATAAAGATCAAATCAAGCTATTTAGGATATCCTTTATGTCAAACACTTATCATTTCTTTGTATTGGGAATGTTTCAAATTTTCTCTCTAGACATTTTGAGATATATTATAAGTCATTGTTAACTATAGTTACTCAACTGTGCAATTGAACACTAGAACTTGTTCTTCTATCCAACTCTATATTTGCACCCATTAGCTAACCTCTCTTTATCCCTCTACTTCACCCACACACCCTTCCTACTCTCTGGTAGCCATCACTCTACTTTTACCTCCATGAGATCAACTTTCTACCTCCCACACATGAGTTTGAACTGCAATATTGATCTTTCTGTGCCTGACTTGTTTCATTTAACACAATGACTTCCAGTTGTATCCATGTTGCTGCAAATGACAGAATTTTATTCTTTTTTATGGCTGAATAGTATTGCATTATGTAGATATTAATATACCACATTTTTAATCCATTCTTCTGTTGACAGACACTTAGGCTGATTCCCTATCTTGGGTATTGTAAATAGTGCTGTCATAAACATGGAGTTTCAGGTATTCCTTTGATATAATGATTGCCTTTCCTTTGGATAAATACCTAGTAGTGGGATTGCTGGATCCTATGGTAGCTCTATTTTTAGTTTTTCTGAGAAAACGCCACACCATTTTCCATAATGGCTCAACTAATTTACACTTCCACCAACAGTATATAAGAGTTCCCTTTCCTCTGCATCTCCTCCAGCATTTGTTACTTTTTGTCTTTGTAATAATAGCCATTCTAACTGGGTTGAAATGATATCTCACTGTGGTTTGATTTGCAATTCCCTGATGATTAGCAATGTTGAGCATTTTTTTATATGTTTGTCGGTCATTTGTATGTCTTGTTTTGAGAACTGTCTATTCAGAGCCTATGCCCACTTATTAATGGGATTATTACTATTATTATTATTTGCTTTTGAGTAGTTTCAGTTCTTTGTATATTCTCGATATTAGTCCCTTTTCTGATGGCTAATTTGGAAATTTTTCTTCCATTCTACAAGTTGTCTCTGCACTCTGTTGATTGTTTCTTTTGCTGTGAAGAAGCTTTTTAGTTTAATATAGCCCCATTTTTCTATTTCTTATTTTGTTGCCTATGCTTTTGAAGTCTTAACCATAAAATCTTTGTCTACATCAATGTCCTAAAGTATTTCCGCTATGTTTGCTTAAAGTAGTTTTATAGTTTCTGGTCTTATATTTAAGTCTTTAATCCATTTAGGGTTTTTTTTTTTTAATATGGTGATAGATGAGGGGGTGTCTAATTTCATTCTTCTGCACGCGGCAGATATCCAGTTCTTCCAGTACCATTTAGTGAAGAGGGAGTACTTTCCCCAGTGTATGTTCAACCTTTGTTGAAAATTGGTTGGCTGTAAATATGTGGATTTATTTCTGGGTTCTTTATTCTGTTCCATTGGTCTATGTGTCTGATTTTATACCAATACATGCTTTGGTTACTACACCCCTGTAGTGTATTTTGAAGTCAGGTACTGTAATGCCTCAGCTTTCAGGATTGCTTTGGCTATTTGGAGTGTTTGTGATTCTTTTAGGATTGTTTTTTCTATTTGTGTGAGGAGTTCCATTGGTATTTTCATAGGGGCATTGAATCTATAGATTGCTTTTGGTAGTACAGTCTTTTGAACAATATCAATTCTTTTGATCAATGAGCATGGAATGCCTTTCCATAATTTGTGTCTTCTTCAGTTTCTATCACCAGTGTTTTATATTTTTTGTTGTAGAGGTCTTTCACTCCTTTGTTAAATTTATTTCTAGGCATTTTGTTATTTTTTGTAGCTACTGTAAATGGGATTGCTTTCTGATTTCTTTTTCAGCTAGTTTGCAATTGCTGTGTAGAAATGCTATTGATTTTTGTATGTTGATTTTGTATCTTGCAACTTTACTGAATTTCTTTATAGTTCTAAGAGTTTGGGGATAGTCTTTAGGTTTTTCTACATATGAGATCTTGTCTCTGAAAATTGGGATAATTTGATTACCTTTTTTCCAGTTTGGAAGCCTTTTATTTGCCTGATTGCTCTAGCTAGAACTTTGGGGACTATGTCAAATAAGAGTGCTAAATGTGGGAAGGCATTCAGCTTTTCCTCATTCAGTATGATATTAACTGTGGGTTGTCATATATGGCCTTTATTATATTGAGGTATGTTCCTTCTAAAAGATGTTGGATTGTATCAAATGCTTTTTCTGATCTATTGAGGTGATCAGATGATTTTTTCCTTTATTCTGTTGATATATCATATTTACTGATTTGCATAGGTCGAACCATCCTCGCATCCCTAGGATAAATATAACTTGATCATGATGTATTATCTTTTTGATATGTTGTTGGTTTGGTTTACTAGTATTTTATTGAGGATTTTATGTTCATCAGAGATGCAAGTCTATAGTTTTCTTTTTTTGTTGTGTCTTTTTCTGGTCAGGATAATGCTGGTCATGCAGAATGGGTTAGAAAGGATTTTTTCTCTTCTTTAATTTTTTGGAATAGTTTGAGAGGAATTGGGCTTAGTTCTTTATAAGTTTGGAAGAATGTAACAGCAAAGCCATCTGGAACTGGGCTTTTTGTTGTTGTTGTTGAGAGACTTTATTCAGTCTTGTTATTCATTATTGGTCAGTTCAGGTTTTTATTTCTGCCTGGTTTAATATTGGTAGGTTGAATGTATCCATTTCCTTTAGGTTTTCCAAATGATAGGGTATAGTTTTTCATAATTATCTCTAATAATCTTTAGTATTTCTGTGGTATCAGTTGCAATGTCTTCTTGTTTATTTCTCATTTTAGTATTTGAGTTTTCTCTCTTTTTTTCTTGGTTTGTGTGGCTAGCAGTTTACTGGTTTTGTTTATCTTGACAAAAAAACAACTTTTCATTTTGTTGATCCTTTGTATTGTTTTTTAATATCTATTTCTTTAGTTTTGCTCTGATTTTTATTCTTTCTTTCATTCTATTAATTTGGGGCTTGGTTTATTCTTACATTCCTAATTCCTTGAAGTACATCATTAGATTGTTTATTTGAAGTCTTTCTATTTTTTTTGTGTTTATTATTATAAATTTCCCTCTTAGCACTGCTTTTACTGTATTCCATGGATTTTGATATGTTGTGTTTCAAGTTTCATTTGTTCCAAGAAATTTTTTTTATTTTCTTCTTAATTTCTTTATTGACCCAATAGTTGTTTAGGAGCACATTGTTTAATTTCCATGTATTTGTATAGTTTCCTAAGTTCTTCTTATTATTGATTCCTAGTTTTATTCCATTGTGGTTTGAGAAGAGACTTGATATGATTTCAGGTTTTTTTTCTTTATTAAAGTGTAATTTACATATCATGTCTTTACTCCATTTTAAGTGCACAATTAAATGGTTATTAGTAAATTTACCAAGTTGTACAGCTATTCACATAAATCAGTTTTAGAGGATTTCC
>CAUYRT010082210.1:0-19989 GCA_963574885.1 Lepilemur ruficaudatus
GGGGAGGCCTTGTGGGTTCGGGTTTGGTGACATTTGCCCAGAGACCTGAATGAAGTGAGGGACACCACGGAGGCGTTGGGGAGAGCATTCCAGGCAGAGCACCCAGGTGTTCTGGGAAGAGAGAGTGGGGGATGAGGCCCGAGGGTGGCCAGGGCCAGATCAGGTGGGGACCGCCTGCTGAAGAGGCGTGGACATTCTACTGAGCAGGATGGCATTGCAGGGAAGGCTGGGATCAGACACCTGGTTTACAAGGATGGTGGGGAGCTTGGGCAGAGCCAGGGGACACAAGGAGACCAGCTTGGAGGCTTTGTGGGGTCCAGTTTCCTTGAGTACCAAGCCCCGCTCCTGGCCCTGGCCCTGGCCTCAGGACAGCCTCCTCCCTGGCTCTGGTTTGATACTCCAGGCCTGTTGCTATGACCGAGGGGCTTCACTCTGCAGTGGCAGTGACAGCACCCTTTTCCCTAGTGCCCAGCTGCTGGTAAACAGCCCTTCCCTCTGTTCCCGGTGTGTTTATTCACAGCCGCGTCCAGGAGCCTCCATTTATCTCTCTTAACAGGTGCCTTGCCCAAGCTGCCCCTCACTCCAGCCTGTCAAGTCCTTTTTGGATCCTGATTCCGTCGGGCTGTTGGGTACCATCTTGCTCCCTTGGAGTCATGCCCGGATGTAGGGAATGTGCCATCCATGCCCGACTCCATGTTTGTATTGACATGGAGTGGGACGGGGCTGAGGACAGAGTCCCGTTGACGCCTCTGGACACCTTCCTACAGGTTGACTTATGTCCACTAATCCAACTTCAGTGGGGCCACCAGTAATGTGTTGATAAAATACTGAAATTTGTGGGTGATTTACTTTTTAAAAATCTGTAACAGAGCATATTCAAGGCTAGTCCTATAAAAACATTATTTTCGTTTACTTGCAATTCAGTGAACTTTCTCAAGTTGAGGAGAAAGGGTGGCATTCCTTCCTGTTTCTTACAGGTGATTGAGACCCGGGTCAGCTCTGCCACTGCCTCTAGCCTCCGCAGAAACTCCCAGAAGAGCCCCAATTCTTCTAGAGGAGTAGGGATTATTTTCAGGTCTGTGGAAGCTCCCTTCTATTTCTTAGCAAATTTGCTTCCACTGCTAAAAGAAAACTTACACTCCCTTCCCTCTCCACACTCTTGACCCCAATAACCTCACTCTTGTTTAGTCAACCTCACTTTCCTCTGCCTGCAAAAGAAAAGACAAGGGCATTTCTATTTTACACAGACAGCGACCCTAAATACCAATATCCTCCTTGTTCTCTGCTAAGGTGGATCTGAAGTGACTTCCAAAATTACATATATTAACATAAGAAAAATTTTAAATAAAAATCAAGGTCAGAGAAAAGACTAGGGGGAAATTAGAACATGGTCTCACATAATTACTGAAGATGAGGTGTGAATTTGGCTCCGAGCTTCCTGGCAGCCAAAGCAAGAAGAGAAAGGTGATCCATTTCATGATTCACTGTTTCCCTGAGGTAAACACAAGCCCATTTTTCCAGGGGAAGCAATGGGATTCCGACAATGAGTTCCAAAAGAATAGCATTGCCTGACATTAAAGGATCTAAGTGTGGCAAAGAGAAAGCTTGGCCTCACCCAGGTCCTAGCCTGATTATCTATTTCCACTGATTCCTTTTCTGAACCCTGTGCTGTCCCATGTCTTGTGCTAGTCTGAACTTGACTGGTACCTTCTTTGACCAAGGCTTTTAACTGCAAAGTAGCGAAGAATTGTCACAACCTCTGCGGTTACTCAGAGTTCACGTCGAGTGTGGAATCATCATTGATTACCTGGCTAGAGCTTTAGCTACTGCTGTTCTGAACTTGCTGTTGGAAAGATACATGTGAATGCTGGAACTTAAGCATCTTACACTCTTCTGATGAGATACTTGCAAAACGCAGGCATTTTAGCAAGGATATCTTTCTCTCTCTCTCTCTGAGCCACTTCAGCACTACGTGCATGGGTTCTCTTTGAGGGAAGTCTCTGAGCTGCCCAGCAGGGCTGGGGGGGTCTTAGGGCTTGTTTCGACTTTCTGAACGGCGCCTACTGGAGGTACCACCTGGAAAATGCTCCCCTCCCCCCCTGCCAATGTCCACGTTCTGTCCCCGAGTCACCCTCTCCTCTGCTCCTCCTTTCAGTTTAACCACTTCCTGCTCACTATTTGTTGTCTAAATAGCACAGTCAGAATGACATATTTGAACACTTCCCCACCCTCAGATGTAATTTTCCTTTCCAGGCTTAGTCCCTCTCCAGTGTTGGAATTTTGCATTCTGAAGATCCAAGACGCATGCCTGACAGTGCTCCAAGTTTCTCTCCTTGCCTAGTAAAATGATCATAATTATGATCAGACATATCGAATGCTTCCTTCATGTCGGACACTGAGATAAGCTCTTTGCACACTTTATCTTACTTAATCCCCCCAACAGCCCTGGGAAGTAAGGGCTATAATTATCCTCACTCTACAGATCAGGAAAATAGAGCTCAAAACACTTGCCCTGGTCACCCGGAGTATAGAGGGTGGAGCTGGCATTGCCCCTTAGATCCATCTGCACCTGGGCATCACCCAGGACCACCTTCTGGGTATCTAAGGGACGTGGGCTCCTCACATGCCATGTGGCTGGCCCACTCATCTCTGCTGGTCAGAACTGGCTCCACTGCTTCACAGTGACAGTGCTTTCTAGCTTCTGGGGGGTCAGGATGCCAGCAAGGCAAGACAAGAGCTTGTTGGAGGTCCTGTTTTTAACTAAATGGACTTCCCAGCAGATGCTGGGTCTCCCATGCCCACTGGGCCCTCCAGGAGTCACCCAGCTCAGCCACTGAGGCAGCCAACAGGGTCGGCTGGGCCAGTGCCTTTCTCCCTTTGCCCCGTCCCTTGGGCCTGTCCAGGTGCCTTCTCTCCCAGGCCCATGGGTTTCATTGAAGGCAGTCGTGTTTCTGACACAGAACTCCCTGCCTTGACTATCATCCTCACCTGTGCCTGCAGGTGAGGCCAAGAGCATGCTATAAAATTCCCCCTGCTTTCCTCTAGGGCCTCAGTGCGCCTCTCTAGCTCCAGTACCCCCAGTCCACCAGCTCTGACTTGGCCTCGGGTGCACACATACCCTTTGCTTCTATGCCGGCTCTTGCCTCAGTCACCCCTTTATATTGGATGACCCAGCTGTCCCGCTACACCCTGAGCCTGTCGTCACCAAACATGCTGCTATCACCCGCAATGGGGAGGCTCCGGGGAGCGCCAGCCAATGAGAGCCTGCCCTTCTGTCTTGCTGAAAGGGGGTTAATCACTCTGGCCCAGAGTAAAGCTGCTTTTCCCTCTGGGCAACATGTTCACCCCTGGCCAGCAGTCAGCAGCCTCCTCTGTCTTGTCGAGTCCCCACAAGGATGGCCCCAGACTTCTGCATGAAACAGAGTGGGCAGACAGCTGACTGGCCACCCGATCTGGGCTGAGCCCTGAATACTTCCTGTGGAGACCCTGCCTGTGGGACCTTCGGCCATTGGAAGCCGAATGTCTTTTGTGATGGGAAGGCCCACGTGGGCAATGGAACAGGGCCACCTTCCATAGTAGTCTTTGGCAGACAGCCTTGGTGTGTCCCTCATCATCTAGGTCCTAGTAACATGTAACAGGTGGACCAAAGTGGCACTAGATAATGGGGACCCCGAGGCCTAAATGGAAGGTGTAAACCCTGGCTGGATAAATGAGTGATGTCACCGGGCCCCAAACCAAAAAGACGTGGTGCAGAAAGAATGTCTTCCTCTAAGAGCCCGCTGGCTTATTGAGGGTCAGCAGTGGGGTGGGGGTAGGGGGTTCTTCTTCACAGAGGCACAGAGGGAAGTTAAGACTGAGGGGAGGGCAATGACTCAGTAATAGTCTTGTGGGTTCCCAGTTTTCTGCTCCACTATGTGGAATCTAAGGCCCCCTCCATAGAAAATAGGAAGCCTCATTCGAAGGCTTGAAAAGGAAAAGATGCTGTATATGGCACATTGATGACAACGTGATGCAGCTCTTGCAAAAACTGAGGCAAGGAAGTGTGGAGCTTGAGTCGGACTGCTGAGGTTTCCGGGCCCAACCCTCACCAGCTCTGTGGACTTGGGGCAATGTGTCCCACCTCTCTCTCCCTCAGTTTCCTCATCTGTATAAGGGGGATAGATAATGATAGTAGCCGCCTCCCAGAGTTAACGTGAGGATTCGCCAAGGCCTGCAGTAGAGCACCCAACACTTAGTAAGCACCCAGTCAACGCGAGCTGTCACCATGACAGGGACCCACGCAGAGGAACAGAAGATACTTTTTCATCGGGCTTCTGTGAACAAAGTGGGGAAACTTTGGAAATAAGATGTGTCATCGTGTGGGGGAGGCTATCTTTACGTGAAAGCTGTCTTTATAATTATCTACGCTTCAAAGCTTCCTCTCCTCAACCACAGTAAACAAGGCATCCCGATGCTCTGGCAGAACGCAGCTTCTGTTGGCGTTGCTCACAATTCTCTGTTTCGTGCGTTCAATTTGGAGCCTGTCTGCAGTGATGGATCCTAGACTCACACACCCTAGAAAGGCCCAGCAAGTTGCCCCTACTTTTCGGAGAAAGCAGATGAGCCAGGCCACTTTTCCAAAGTAGAAGTACCAGAAAGTTCCTTTTTCATCAGACCTGCAGGCTGAATGCCAGTACAGTTACTTTTTAGAGCACCATAAAAACCTTTCAAAAAATTGTAGGTGGCTTTTGGAATAAGGAGTCACTAGTCAAGAAGAAAGACACCTTTTTTCTTCCTCTCATCTCTAAACAACTGCTCTCCCGGGGCAGTGAGGACACAGTCCGGAGGGTGCACTGCACTTGGCAGACACCAAAGAAAGACTTGAGCTCAGACTCACGCTACAGAGGCAGCGCCATGAGGGCAGGGCTTCCTGTGCGTTTTGTTCATTGATGTGTCCTCACCTCTGAGACAGAGCCTGACACAAAGCAGGCACTCAGTCCGTATTTGTTCAATGAGTAGATAAATGTAAATTAAGCATAGGGGTTAATATGTAAAAGACCTAACATCCTAAACTGGGAGCCTCTCTCAGTGAATCGTGCAATTCACAAGGTCTTTCTCTCCACGTGTGCCGGCACACCTTGTGTCTCCGCCTCTGGGCCACACCCCAGCGCCAGAGCTGGTCCCTGTCTGGAACACCTGGTTCATTGCACTGGCTGTTTTCTTTCCTGGTAAACACTCCTTCCCAGCAAACACTCACTCTTCCACCAGAGCCCAGCTTGAATGCACCACCTCTGTGATTTCTCACTTTCCTGTACAACTTTATTCCACAATTAACTACCTTGTATTAAACTGTACTCATATCTTTTCCACCAGACTGTGGGTTGCTCAAAAGACAGGAAAAGTCTTGGTGGTGCCTGCAACCCAAGCACGCAGGCTGCATCATCAGAGGCTCCCTGACGAAGGGTGAGTC
This sequence comes from Lepilemur ruficaudatus, assembly GCA_963574885.1. Lineage (NCBI taxonomy): Eukaryota > Metazoa > Chordata > Mammalia > Primates > Lepilemuridae > Lepilemur > Lepilemur ruficaudatus. The sequence continues at coordinate 5,450 of CAUYRT010082210.1, forward strand.
AGCGAGAGTGCGTGAATGAGCACGCGAAACGTGCAGACAGGAGGGTGCAGCAGAGGAGAGGATGGGGCTGTGGCCAACTCTGATCAACAAATGCACTCAACTGGAGCCACACACTCTAAGTCCTCATCACAGAAGCTAAGGGCCGAAAACTTTTGGCCAGTGTATTTTCCATGAAATTAAGACAAAAAGCCAGGTGTGGTGTCTCACGTCTGTAATCCTAGCACTCTGGGAGGCTGGGGTGGGAGGATAGCTTGAAGTCAGGAGTTTGAGACCAGCCTGAGCAAGAGTGAGACACCATCTCTACTAAAAATTCAAATATTAGCTGGGTGTGGTGGTGTGAGCCTGTAGTCCCAGCTACTCAGGAGGCTGAGGCAGGAGGATCACCTAAACCCAGGATTTAAGGTGCAGTGAGCTATGATGATTGCCACTGCACTCTAGCCCGGGTGACAGAGCAGGTCTTTGTCTCAATAAAGAAAAAAAAGAGGCCGGGCCTGGTGGCTCACACCTGTAATCCTAGCACTCTGGGAGGCTGAGGCAGGAGGATTGCTTGAGCTCAGGAGTTCGAGACCAGGCTGAGCAAGAGCGAGACCCCATCTCTACTAAAAATAGAAAAACAAAAAATTAGCCAGTCAACTAAAAATGAAACACCGGGCATGGTGGCTCACACCTGTAGTCCCAGCTACTTGGGAGGGTGAGGTAGGAGGATGGCTTGAGCCCAGGAGTTTGAGGTTGCTGTGAGCTAGGCTGACGCCACAGCACTCACTCTAGCCTGGGCAACAAAGCGAGATTATGTCTCAAAAAAAAAAAAAAAAGAAAAGAAAAAGAACTTTGATTAACTCAGTCTTATAAGAAAAACTATGAAAGGGTAAACTAGGATATAAAACATCAGGGAGACCAAAATTTCTTTAATAATGAAATAATTTATTATCTGTTAACAGTTGAACAATACAGAAGTTTACATATACACAGCAAAGATTCTCTAAAACATGTAGTAGTTTCTAAAAATGCATGTGCTAACTGTAGTAAAAAGCACCATTCTCTATGGTCTTGACACAGGATTTACATTGGCGTCATATTTACATAAAGAAATAAACATCTGGAAACAGAATTTCACACTCTTTCATCTGCTGCTCCCCTCTTTAGGCTGTGTTTACCATTAGGAAGATGGCCCCCCAAAACTGATGGCTAACAGCAATGTTCCAAGAGCACCAATTCTAGGGACAAGGGGTAAAGGCAAGTTCGGTTCTCAGGTAAAAGCTAAAATGAAGAATGCCCCCTCGACCTACTGCCTCCCCAAGATAGAATAAGAAATCAAAACTTAAAATCTCGATAAATCTTAGAATTGGGTACCTTACTAATTCTCATTTTATAATTTTGAGAGAAGACAAAAATACTCAATTTCTTCAGCCTTTCAATAGCTGAATCTAGCAGTGCCAGTCAATTATTTCTTTCAGAATACAAGAAAATCATCCATGTAATAAATATTGATAATGAAAAAAAATCATGATCAATCACATCTTGTACCCCACCCCCTAACCCAGTAGTTTTCGAAACAAAACATCCTACAGTTTACAGAGATCTGATCATGTAGAATGAGAAAAAACTACCTCATCTAAAAGTGTCTTTGGGTTGTCTTCTCTCAAGAAGGGTTTTAAAATCAGGAGTAGCCAGCTACCTAAACATGCTGCATCAGAGTTGGACGTAGAAAAATAATAGACTGACATGCAGGAAATTGCCTTTAGCCTTTTGCTATCTGGGGTTCAACACACAGGGAAGGGAAAGAGGGGCAGACAAAGGAACTTGGGTAAACAAAGAAGAACAGAAAAGACCAAGATTTGGGGGAATAAATAGATTATAAAGCACAAAGAAAGTGGTATTCTTACCAACACAGTATGGTATAAAAACCTAAACAATGTGTGTGTGCGTATATATATACTTTTCAAAAATAAGTTCTCTCTTTAAAGGATGGGGAAGAGGCAAGAAGAAAAACATCCACAAAATCCATTATCAAGCCCCAAGATATTGCCAGACAGTTATTTTCAGCATCACAATCCCACCTAGTTTACACTCTTTTTCACACCCCAGTGTTTGCTCTTGGCCACTTTAGGGATGGGGACAGAGACCCATAGGAAACTCAGGTGAAGACTCTTTTTTTTTTTTTTGTGGAAAAAATAGAGGTTAAATGAAAATGCCCACCTTAAAAAACAAAAACAATACAACAAAAAATACTCAAGTGCTGATTGCAGGATCAGGGACTACTTAATGCTCAATTCTGAATCAACACTGAAATTAGTCTTAGGTTGACAGGGAGAATCTAGGTCCTGCTCATAAATGTGATGCTCTCTGAATCACTAAACTAGCATTAACTCTGTGACTAGAGAAAGGAGCCAGCAGTTGCTATCAGCACCTTGAGGAATTCAAGATCTCTGCTTAGCAAAAAAAAAAAAAAATCAAAATAAAACACCCTGGGTGCTCGGCCCACCATTCAAAGCCAACAAGGGATGGAAAGCTATGTTTTCAGTGATGTTAACAGAAGGACACATATATATTTTCTCACTGCATGAAATTAAATTGGACTACGTGCTCTTATTTTTCCACTTGCATTACGATGGTATCAATAAGAGTGCAGTTTAGATTTCTTTTTAGCTTTTAAAATCAACTTTCACATAAAAATATTCATGTGCCTATATTTATACACATCTATATTTACGTACAATTGTCAAAGTCTTAAAGGCTGGGGTTTATGTGTTTGCCCATCCCCTCCCCCCAACAACCCTAATAGAAACGTTTTCATTTTGCTTAAAAAGACAAAACCACCAAAAAGACCCCATAGCTCTTAGCAGTCACGCTGGTGGATCAGTGAATGAGAGAGGACAGATTGGCGAATCAGGGCTGCGGATCAGCCACGTGGGGAAGGGGAGTAGCTGCCTTGGGCTGAGTTTGCTGGTCCTGAAGGTTACAGTTTTGGTTAGAGAGAAGCCTGTCTAGCATGCTGACTTGGTCTACCTTGAGTTCTGAAAATAATGTCTAACCCTGGTGTCAGTTTATCACAAGTGCATTAAAAATATAGAGATCTATCAAGTTCCACATTTATATGCTATCAAATTGAAAAGGACCAGACAAACAGTGCAAAGGTCAAATAATTACTGTTTTATATTGGGACAGTACATTTCATATTTCAACCAAAAGACAAAAATGCAGTTTAACTCAAAGGCACAACTAAAACATAGAAAATAATAGCATCTCTCAGATGCCTTATTTCTAAATTAAACAAAGAAGTACACACATTTTGTTCCCTTCCCACCCCCAATGCAAGCCCATAAGCTTTTTCCAAAGTCTTGAGTTTTTGATGCCATCCAGCATCCAGCTTCGTGGACTCGTGAGGCGCTTGGATGTAGCAATGAAATAAAATACTCGAGAGGTCTAGCGAATGGCATTCAAAAGGGACCTCAAAGTGCAGATATATCTTTTTCAAACATGTTACAGGCTGAGCTGGCTCTTTGAACACTATCACTTTGCTTAAATTCAGGAAGCAGGCTTTAAAAATGCAAAAGGCATACAAGTTGTATTTCAGTGCAAATCTTCAGCTGGTTATTGGAAAAGATTCCAACAATTAAAAAAAAAAAATCCTTTGTATCACCTGCCCCTCCCCCCACCCAAAGCTGAAATGAAGAAAACAACAGAACAAAACAAAAACAGAAGAATTACAGATGACTTTGGAATCACTTAGGAATCCACTACTTCCAATGAAAACATTTTTAATACATTAAAGAATCATTCAAAAAAAAACCCCACAAAAGTAATCTTGCTTTGTTTAGCTCGCTCTTCATGTATAGGATGAGCTTCCATGTAGAGTGCGTTTGAACTTGGACTTGAGCTGTGTGCACGGTGCAGGCGCTGGGTGAGCTGTGAGGCTGTGGTGTGCCAGAGACAGCAGGCCAACGGGGAGTGGGGCGGCCGCCCGCTGCCGAGTCGGCCGTTGAGCCCTTAGGTCGCAGTGCGTCTGTGGGTTTTAGGAATGTTCTCATCACTTTGTGACACACTCTGCTTCAGCATCACAGATTTTACAAATGGTTCAAATTCAATGAAAAAGATTCGCCAGAGGCTGAAAACATCAAGACCTCAAAAATATGAATGCAAAAATATTGAGGGGAATGAACCAATTTTGTAGATACGTACATACAAAGTTTCTAGAACATCTATAAAAGCACAAAGTCATAAGAATTTATTTCCCATTACATTAGTTTATATAAAATGAATAAATAGTATTTATAGATTTAATGTGTCTTATGTACATATACATGTGCTCTGTTTTAGCTTAAATAAAAATGCTACAAAGTGGGAGACCACTTAAGGGAAAAATCAAAACCAAAAAGAAAAATCAGCCTTTTAAACTATCAACCCAAAAGCCTCCATAAAGAAGTTTCTGGGTGTGTCCAAAAATAATCAATAAGGAGAGGAATTCTAGTAACACTGTACTGTCCCCTCCTGTTCACCTGCAACATAGAGAGTAGAAATGTGGACTTTTTCTTTCACTGATCATGGCCACTAGCTCAGCTAGCGCCAAAGCTCAGTTATTGCTGAAAGTTAAATAGGAAAATATATTAGAATTGGACCAAATGTCACTTATTTGGGAAAAAAAAAGAGGCATAATCACTTTGTGTTAAGTGGGAAATGGAGATCTCATTTATCTCTGAGGTAGGAAAAAAAAATGTTCCAGAGACAAGTAGCATTAACAAACTTTGAGGGGAAAATGTGCCTTGAGATAGCGGTACACAGCAAGGTCCCAAGAACATCGCACAAAAATAGATTGTACCGTTTTGTCTGTGTGAACAAACAATTTGGAACTTTTATAAGCTGTGCAACCCCCAAAGACACGCTATCAAGGTGTCCGTTTTAATGTGAGAAATACTGCTCCCATCCACATCGGCTATGTGGGAATGGGGTGTTTTCTAGAGGTATTCCTGACTTCCTCACTGGGGGTGAGGTCCACGGTTAAGTGCTCTTAAATGCCGCTTTCAAAGCTTACTTTGGAGTTCTGAGATCAGGATCTCAACTTTCAAAGTTTGTTTCCTTCAGTTTCCTAAGCACAAGACACACTTGGACAATCCTCCTAGGCAGTAACATGGTAAGCCAGAAAACCACATGAAAGGTCTGGTGGAGTACATGAGGAGAGTAAAGAAGAGGGAAACTGCTGAGATGTGAAAATTGCTTAGTCGGTCTAAGAATTCTTCGGCGCTTCAAATTGATTGGAATGTACAGTCTCTCAGAGACGAATTTTTATGGAGAGAAAGAGAGAAGCTAGTAGATGCAATCAGAAACCCACAATCCTAAGCACTTCCTTGGAAACGGTTACAAAGGTGATTTTGGTAAAAGTGGTACACTGAAGTTTACGTGCAAGGGCGTTGTGGGCAGGTCCAATACACTACCTAATCAGCTCCGACAGGGAGAACCTTCGAGGAGGCAGCTGCAGCGACCATTCTCTTAGAGACCGAGACACGTCTGGCAACTGTCCTGGAGCTTTATTCTCTTGATGCTGGCACTGGAGTAGCCCTCGTCACTGCCGAGGCTCTGCATGCTGCCCCGCTCATCAGAATCACTCACACTGCTGCTGCTCCAGTCCAGGTCACCTGTGAGATAGTCTGTGCTCTCCACGTCAACGTCGATCTCTTCTGCAGGGAGGACAAGAGAGAGACATTGATGGAGATGCTCTGCAGACAACTCAGGCTGAAAAAACCAACCAACCCCAGTCAAACCCTTCAGTGGACACTGTCATCTATCTGCTAGCAGGGAAGAGGAACTTATCACTGGAGGTCACACTGCTCAACTTCTCTAAATCACAAGCAAGTTCTAGTTTCTTCTACGCCCTGCCTCCTGGGAGCAGCACAGGAGGGAGAGGTCAGGGAGGCAGGGAGGGGAGAGGAGGGTGGAGAGCACAGCTGGAGGGCTCACCCCTGTCCGAGTCGGAGCGCTCCGAGGAGACGGTGGAGCCGATGCTGTCCATCCGGATCCTCTCGATGCCCAGCTTCTCCAGCTGCCTCTTCAGGTGTCGCTGCTCTCGCTGGAGCTGGTCTATTTGGTGAACGGCTTTTCTGTCACAATCTTCAAGTTTCTGCAAGTCAAAGGGGTAGTCATTGGAGCCCACAGGGAGATTTCTAAATTGGCAATGACCCCACATCTTCCCCTCCAGCGAGGAAATGTGCCAGATTTCCTCAGAAACCATTTGGTGTGTCACTTGTCAAGCTTCTCTCCGAGACAGGAAGTTGACTGGCCAGTGACTCCTGGCTTCGTCTAACTTCTTCAGCATCGCCAACACTGTGGTACTTGTCCTGTCACGAAGATTCTGGGAGTGAGCTCTGACACACTGGCATCCTGGCACCCTTCAATTTTGGTATGGAAACAACTGCAAGTGGCAACTGCCAACCTGGTCTCCCTTGTCTGTAGCGATCCCCTGAACACCTCATCCCTCTGAACCAGAAAATACACGTGATGGGAGCCTTAAAAACCCACTTCCGTTTAAAATTATGTTCATTCAAGTACATGTCCCAATTACATAAGCACTTTTTTGTGTCCTGCCAAATTTCAATTATCAATTAACTTCTGTTTGTTAGCAGGAAATAACAGTCCCTTTTGAAGTCCTGATTCCAATTTGTCCAACAGAAGAGCTTAGAAAACACATTTCCATAGACTACTGGTTTTTACAAATCTGCCTCCTAGCTTCTCATATTCTTCAGATAATTGAGAAGATTGTTTAATTGTAGCTGTTTTGCTTTAAATAGAGGTTCTTTTTCTCCCAGAATTATCATGTATGCAGGCTACTAACCATAATTAAAGTGATATTTGTCCAAAGATATGACTATAGAAACATACTGAACAGTGATTTTGGCTGTGGCTTTCAGGAGTTTGAATACAACTCACCTTATTCTTTGCTATTCAAACTGCACACAGAGGGTCAACTCTGCGCTAGACACTCTGGGGTGCTGGGGATACAAGGTGAGCACAATGACTCAGGTCTCTCCCTGGTGGAGTCTACAGTCTAGTGATGAAGACAACCCAATAGTCACACAAACCACTGTCAAATATCAACTATGACAAGTGCTGAGACAGATATCCAATGACAGGATGACCTGTTACAGGAAAGAGGTGACTAAGTCAGGAAGGTCAGTGAAGTCTTCTCAGAACTAGCAAGATTGTGCTGAGATCTGAAGGATGAGTAGAAGTTGACCAGGTGAAGAGGGGAAAGTGTAGTAAGCAGAGGGAACAGCAAGTATAAAGGCCCTGTGGTAAGACATGACAAGTACAAGGGCATGCAAGGGTTGCAGAGACGGGATGTATGGAACAAGATGCTGCTGCAGAGGCAGGTGACGGCCAGCTCAGGCAGAGACTTGGACAGGCCCAGTGACAGAATTTGTCCTGAGCTACAGAAGAATTTTAAACAAGGTAATATGTTGATTTGAGCTCCAGAAGGACTGTTCTCAGGAACATGGAGAGCAGATCAGAGGGTCAGAGAGATGTAGGGAGGCCTCCGAGGATTTTAATGCAGTAGATGACGGTGGGGTGAAAACGGAAGTAGACCAGGTTTTGAAATATTTAGGTCTTGGAGATGGCTTAGATATGTATGGGTAAGAGCAGGAGCTATTATATCAAGGACTCTTAAGTTTCTGGCTTGTACAATTGGATGGAGAGCTGGATGGACCATTTAACTTCTGGTACATGAAGGTGAGAAATATTCAGTTGGGTTCTGGACGTGCTGCATTTGAGGTGCCTGTGATTCATCCAAAAGCCATATTGCAGGAGTTCAGAGGAGAGGACTTTCTGGAGATATACATTTTCTGACCCTCATAACAACAGACAAACCCTTGTTGGACAAGTAAAGACAAAGAGGCATCCCAAGGATACGCTTACCTTTATGTGCAATTTGGCTTTTGTTAATAAACTCAACGTAGTGTGTCGACTTGATTCTGGCCCAAGTGGCACCAGCCCCTTCAACTTTTCCAGGCACAAGCGAAGATGAGCCCGTCTACAAAAACAAGATCACAGTAGCATTTGAGAATTTCACTGTAGGCCAGAAGGCTCCCCAACTTCTAAAAGGGTATGAAGTTGCCCAGGCTCAGTGATGGCAAATGCTACCAATGACCCCTTACCAAATAAACATCTTTTGAAACCAGGTAACTCTGGTAAAAATCAATGAGAAGCAAAATCCAGGGTTTTCTAAGTTAAGTCTATTTATAATACAAATGCTGGGATAGGAAGTAATATCTGCTATTATTAGGCACATTTATCAGGTTATCTCCAGGTTTCTGGGTTACAATGTGACCCACTCAACATCCAACTCAGAAAATAATGACATGCCAGGGTTAGAATCCTTTTAACCTGTACTTCTCTTCGTAAGAGACCCCATTCAAAACCACTAAGTCACTGTAACTATATCATTGCTGTATACGGTAATTACACATGTGAATGACATACAGATGGTCCCTGACTTATGAAGGTTTGACTTACCATTTTCACATGGTGTATTAGATGTACTTTCGACTTATGATATTTTTGACTTACAATGGGCTTATTGGGATGTAACCCCATCATAAGTTGAGGAACATATGCATGTGGATAGTTATTAATTGAAGCTTCATTTGTAATAGCAAAGATTGAAACAATCAGTAGGGAACTTGTTAAATAAATCACAGTACATCCAAACAGTGGAGTCCTATGTAGCTTATCAACATGAATGAGAATGTGCTCTATGTACTATTAGGAAGGATCTCCCGGATATATTGTTACGTGAAGGAAAGCAAGATATCAAACCTTGAGTACAACATGCTATCTTCATGTAAAAATGGAGAGAAAACAAGAATCTATATTCATGTTTTCTTGTACATACACAAAATCTCTACAGTGATACATAAGAAACTAATGACAGTGGCTGGGCAGAGAGTCGGCAGGGAACAGTCAGACAGAAGGAAGGAAACAAGGGGAATTTTCATTCAATAATTTTTTATACTTTTTGGTCTTGAAGTGTGTCTGAGTGGCACAACGGAATACAGTTGGGAGAGGGAGAAGAGCCGGATAAGGAGGAAGCCACAGCGATCCGCTGAAGACAGAGCACAAGAGTCCCCATGATTTTGGAAACTTATACTTAATTGAAACTTGGTTTGGGCTTTATTCTAGAATCTAACAGATTCCATGATTATAAGAAACAGCCAAATTTGGAGTTTTTACTTACGCCTACCACCTCCTTAAAGCCTTCCCAAGCCATACCAGCTCACAGTGATTTCTCCATTTTCTGAGCACTACTTATCTGCTTATACTACTCATTGGCAAGTTCACTGCACTGCCTGCATTGTTCGGTATTTACTTTACCATTCACCACAAACTCCGTAGAAAGCTGGGGCTGCAGCTTAATCACTGCTGTGTTGCCACACTGCCTCACACACACACGCATGATAATGTCTGCAGGATGGATTATGTCATCTATTTAACTAGACTTTAAGCTTCTGAAGGACAGAGTCCATCTCTGCACCTTCAGCAGTGCTCAGAGTCAGGATTTTAGATAAATGTTCATTGCCCACACCTGGAGCAGAGCTCCCTGGAGCCTAGGAGGCTATCCTCCAGCTGAAGTGGGAAACAATGTAATGCCTTAAAGGCTTGCCCTTTTATCCTCTTAAGAATTTTACTGTAATAGTAAAGTTGGGAATGCAGACCAAAAAAACCCCCAAAAACCAAAAAAATAAAAACTGCTTCAAAAAGTTGTAGGATAGGTGAATATGCATGATATTGACATAGGAAGTCAATTCAGACTCTACACCAAGACTTCAGGATGTTCCCCCAAGGCAGATCTAATAATTGTTGCTTTAGACAACCTTCTGAGCCCCCTGCCCCATCTGCTTCTGAGCCTCTTGTCTCATCTGGATCATGAGGAAGCTGTCCTAGATTCTCCAAGGGCCTTATAAGCCTTGACAAGCTCGAACAGTATAGCATTCACTTCTGAGCTAGGAAGATGTAAAGGAACAAGTATTTTATTATTTTATAAGACTTCTACTTCCTCTGAAAACCTGTCCATGTAGAAGAGCCACAAGCAAAGACTCACATTATAAGTTGCTCCTCCCACTAGTGCATGAGGGAAAAAATGTAGAGCCTAAGTATAACATGGACTTGTTCACCTTTGATACTATTCTTCAAAAAAGCCATGAACAAGGTACTATCTTGGGTAGATTAAAAAAAAAAGGAGCCAGGAAAATAGATGTTATTAGTAACACTCTGAGAATGTATAATTGGTCACTTACACAGTTATTCAACTTACTTCTCACTGTAAAGTTTATAGACTAATTTTCAAATTAGGAGAAAAAGCTCAAAAATTAATTATATTGAGACATTTTTCAGCCTGCTTGTTATTTGCAAAGACTGCATGATTCAGAACAGTGTCATATTAGTCCTTTTATGATATGGGCTTATATACAGATATGAGTATGTAAATTTTTTAGGAAGTTTGTCTACTGATAAAAATATAATAAAGTCATTTTTTGATGCATCATCTTTTCTAGTTTTACAGGAGTCTAGTCCAGAAATTGCAACTTTCACTACCCAAATGTGGATTTCCAAAGAACACTCCCAGTTGTGAAACTAGAAATAAGCCATTTGACTAATTCAAGCAGAGGGTAATACTTGTTCATTCAGTGTTTTCTGGCCTAATTCTATGAAGATAGGACCAGAGTTTTTTCAGGATTTTTGTAGAGATCCAAAGCCAACTATGTCTCTGGCAGTATCTGCCTTGGCCTTCTCCAGTGCCTCCCTGCTCAAGCCTGATGGCTGCCCTGCCCACATGCCACTACCTGCAGACACATGCCCACAATGGTGCCTGGACCAACCACAAGAGAGGGATGAAGTATATTAGGCAGACTCAATTCTATCATATAGTAGTTAAAGTCAATCCCTGGACCAGATAAGAAAGCAAACAGACTCTTCTGTAACAGCTCCCACTGAGGACCCTCAACCCTGAGACACACACACACATACACTCACACTCACACACTCTTGGCATCTAGAATCCTTCTGCCGGCCCTGAGCACCTGTGGAATTCCAAGACACAAAATAAGCAGAATAAGCACCCATCCCATCTCTCCCTTCTCAGTGCTGGCTATTCCCCTGCCCTAGTTTCCCCATTTTGAACCAGGTCTAACTTCCCGTTGGGGAACTAACTGGGGTTTTGCCACATATCCTCAACAGGAAGCCACCCAACACCTCAATCTGACCCCTCCACGTGGCTCTCCTGCCATAACATCATCTTCAGTGTTGCCAAGAGCTACCTCCCAGCTCCCTGCCCCGGATGCCTCTTCCTTCCGTGCTGATCCATGCCGCTTTGTCATGAACTTTGACAAATTTCACCTGCTGACTCTTCAGAAAGATCACTTTAATTATTCTGAATGGGCTGATATACCTTTGGTCTACAGTAGCATAAAGAAATGAATCTTTGATCCAAACTATAATCAGTAATGCTCAGAATTAAGTGTGGCCCATAACTAGTAATAACTAATTTACAGACAAACTATAGATTCTCTTCAGTAAGTTTTAAGTACCCCACATTTTATTTTGAATTTTTTTCTAATATTCTGAATCTGTCAGTCCCTATACAACCAAATATTATTGTAATGATAAAGAGTAAAGGCTTGGGATCCTGGCTTTGCCACTTACTCCCTGTGTGACCTTGAGCAAATTCCTTATCTCCTTGTAGTATCAGTTTTCTCATCAGGAGAGTGAGGATGACAACGCCTACCTGAGACAGCCCTTGTGCATATTAACTGAGATGAGGTACGGTCAGGGTCTGACACAGAGTATATGGCAGCAGTTATTCTTTCAATCCTAGCTTCCTTTGTGGAAGGATAATTACTGTGAGCAAACACAGATAATTATAGCACTGTAATATTCCTTTCACAATCAGTAGGGAACTCAAAAGTGAGACCCACTAGGCAGAGAGAGGCTATCTCATAAAATCCACTTCTCTGAACTCTTTCTTAAAGAAAATGGACATCTTTTGTCATTAAAATAATTAGTGGAAAATCAAATCCATTTTCAATGGAAACACTGATATTGCTTATGCTAAGGGTACTTTTTTTTTTTTTCACATTTAAAAAATCAACAAGGATTTTACAAAGCTCATGAATGCAGAAGAAAAGATTCCTTCATAGCCACTCACATAATGTACAGGCAGGGGTAAAGAGGACTCCAAGGTTAGGGGTGGAGGCATCTGCTTCACTTCCACCTGCTCCAGGAGCAAGCATTCTGCAGTGCCTGGGCCTCCCTCCTGCATCTCTACTGCAGTGACCAAAGGAAAATAAAAACAGAGGAACATATGTATTGACCTGGGAAATTCAAGCGCATCCAGAGAACTTAAAATATCTCATATGCTCTGCTTTCTTCTTGCTATTGTATATTTAGGAGCAAACTTAAAACACATTAGGCTCGATGGGAAGAAAACTATTAATATAAAACTTTAAAGACACAAGAAAGTCTGAGTAAATGGAAAAAATAGTACATTCCTAGATAAGAAACTGAAAGTAAAAAATGTCAATGTTTCCCAAGTTTGTTTACAAATTTAACACAATTCCAAGGGGAAAAAAATCCCCACTGTATTCTTTTTAATGCTGGGAAATTAGTCTAAACTTCATCTAGAAGAATAAATGTGTGAGACACTGCCAAAATTTTTGAAACAGAAGAATAATGAGGAGGAATGTGCTATACCAGATACTAAATTGTATTATAAAGCTTTAATAATTAAAAACAGTATAGTACTAATACAGGAATAGACAGACAAATCAAGTGAACAGAATAAAAATCCCCAGAAACAGACCTAAGAATAGATTCGAATTTAGCACATAAAGCAGATAACACTGTAAATCCTTGTGGAAAGAATGGATTATTCAGAAAACGGCAAGGGAGTGAGGAGGCTAACATCAAAATAAATTCCAAACAGATTAAAGATTTAAATATGAAATATATTCAGATACCACATAGTTCTGTTGTTAGCTTTCCTTAACTGTTGCCAGCCATGAATTATGGAAAGCTACATATCCAACTGAAGGAGGTTATTAATGAAGACGGCTCTGGGCTATTTGAGACACTACCTCCTACCAGAGCTTTGGCACTGACAGAAGGCACCTGGGCTAACCCACTGTGCCCTTGGACAATTCTGAACACAGCTCTTCTTATTTCTGCCTCCAGATCAGCTTCCCTGATTCTATCCATGTCTCTCTCTCAGGCTGGTAGATTTGTAAATTGGGGAATAGATTCAACAAAAAGAGTAAGATTATAGGTAGACGGTGTTACCTGTAGATAGTACCTCCTGAATTTAATATTGCTACCCCTAAAGTTCTTCCTAAATTAGATATAGTCAAGACCAGCAGTGGTATCAAATGAGGGGTGTGTGTATGTTTGAGGGAAGCACTGTTATCAGTGATTACCTTTCCTTATTGAAGGTATAGCTGAAATTAATCACTCTCAGATTTTCACAGCAAAATACATGGCACAAAAAAGAACTATAAGGTCAGGGTAGGACACACAGGATAGCAGCCAGTTAAAAGGGCAGATAAGTAATTAGGCTCACAGGTGGAAATCTTGAAACATACACTTGGTTCATTCCTTCATTTATTCCACTAGCATTTCTCAAAGGATTATTACCTGCTGCTACTTTTCTAGGTCTTGTGATACAACATTAAGTAAGACCAAGTTCCTGACTAAATTTTAAGTACTTCAAAGGCACAGTAAATGAATTATGCAGAATGCTTTATCTGCACTACCTTCAAACCATGACAAATATCAGCTCCCACTTAAAGTTCTAGAATGGGTTCCTCTTTGCCCTCTACCAAACATGTCCTTTCTTTTCCCTCACCCACTAACATTTTGTCTGACTTAAGTTATCCACAAAGCTTTTCCATCTTTCATAGCCTATTGTAACCTTCTTTTCCTTTCCAAATAGATCACATTCATTCATTCATTCATTCACTGAGGACTTACGTAACCCTTGTGTTTCTCTCATTACCAAATAATGAAAGAGACTGAGTCTTCTATTTGTTATTAACTCATTGGAGCCTAGAAATAATAATTCATCTGAAGACACACTGACTTAAGAGCAGAATCTGGTATCTTTGGTAATTCACGTCCCTTCTCTTTGAGTAAAGCCCTACTTAAAGAATTCGATATATTTGACCTTATTGAGTACTAGTTTTTCATTAAAATTGGGATTGAGGCCGGGTGAGGTGGCTCACGCCTGTAATCCTAGCACTCTGGGAGGCCGAGGCAGGTGGATCGCTCAAGGTCAGGAGTTCGAAACCAGCCTGAGCAAGAGCAAGATCCCGTCTCTACTAAAAACAGAAAGAACTTAATTGGCCAACTAAAAATATATAGAAAAAATTAGCTGGGTGGCGCATGCCTGTAGTCCCAGCTACTCGGGAGGCTGAGGCAGAAGGATTGCTTGAGCCCAGGAGTTTGAGGTTGCTGTGAGCTAGGCTGATGCCACGGCACTCTAGTCTGGGCAACAGAGTGAGACT